>JANRGW010033217.1:25298-47391 GCA_024733675.1 Psilopsiagon aymara
GACTTGTTCCAACAGTTCCATGTCCTTTTTATGTTGAGGACACCAGAACTGCACAAAATACTCCAAGTGAGGTCTCACAGGAGCAGAGTAGAGGGGCAGGATCACCTCCCTCGATCTGCTGGTCATGCTCCTTTTGATGCAGCCCAGGATACGGTTGGCTTTGTGGGCTGCGAGTGTACACTGCCAGCTCATATTCAGTTTCTCAACAAACTTGCTGTTAAAGGATAAACCTAATACTAAAATAACAGGGTAGCTGCAATCCAAGACTGAAGGTACTGGCAGCCGATGTTTGGGATCTCTGAGCAGCAGCTGATATTGTGCCTCCTGCTGCTTTGCAGCTCCATCAAAGAATCAGTCATGGTGGTGAGAATTTCCTTTATCCACTCAGTAAAGATGGAGGAGATCAGTGAGTGACTTCTGTAATTCAGCAAGAGCTTTCCAGCCACATCACAAGAGAGTTTTCATACTGTGTGGAAGGCCTCCCAACAGATGTGGCAGATGCTGAAACCTTTCCCAGTTGACCTTGCCAACATCAATGGAGAGGAAACAGTCTCCATAAGATTTTACAGATTTAAAACCAAACAAATCGTTGATTTTTTAAGTCCAGAGGAAAGTGCTCTAGCTGTTCAGCTTGTCCTTTTGCATAACATAGGAAGGGAATTGTTGTACCCTGCCAAGTTACTGAGCAATGTAGTGACTTGTAGGTTTTTTCCATGGCAGCCCTTTGTTAACCAGGAAGAGCTTTCAAAAAGCAGATCCAGTTTGAAGCATCTCCTTGCTCCTTCACAACCCTTTCACTATAATGCGGCTAAAAGGTTCTCCAAAAGCAAGGAAAGGCATGAAAGATAGTGCTGTTGGTCTTAGAGACATGTTCTATCACAGTGGTGCTGGGGTTGACTGGTTATCTACAAGACATCAAAACGTTGTCTAATGGCTATTAAGGGAAGTCGTGTAAAAAGGTAGTACCTGCTTGTCTCCATGTCTCTTGAAAGTTTGGTTTTCATTTGTCTCTAAGATGAAACAAATGTTTTAAATACATTGCCCAGAGATGGCCCTATCCCTTTTTCCCCCGATGACTGTTAGAATGGGCATCCCAAACACAGGCAAAGAGCGATCCCAAACTAGGAAAAAAATGCCCGACTTCAGCCCAAGCACAGCTTCAGTGTGGCAGAACAACGACAGATGAAGATCTTGCAGAGTTTTGAAATTTGCCTGAGTGCTCAGTGGTTGCAAACCCTCTGCCCCACCTGGGAGCAGACTGTACTCTGCTGTGGTGATGACGATGGTGTGTGGGGGGCCTGTTCTGCGCCTTGTGCTTCTGTGTAGGTGTGGGAGAAAGGTGAGCATATGCTTTTGAAGAAGCTGTGGAATCCCTGTTTTCTCCTAAAGGTGCCGTATGTGTTCTGTGAGTCACTGGGACATAGTCTACCCTGTGATAGAAGTATGTCTTGACAGCACTGCCGGTGTAGCAGGCTCAGCGTTCAGTATGGAGGCTGATGTGCTTTTGGATCTGAGATTCGTACTCTGCACCATCCCCCCACTAGCAGTGGTGAGAAGCCTGGTCTTCCTACAGCTGGGCTGTAGGGGCTTAGAATCATTCTTCTCTGGGTATTTTTCTTATGGCTATCTTCCATCTTGTATTGCAGCCCCGTGGAAATCCTTTTTTTAGGCATGTACAGCATTTTGTCAAGAGGGTGGTATTTGAAACTGGCCCGAATTATGACTGTGATGCTGTGTTCATGTTCAAATCTCAAAGCAGTTTGACATGTCTCATGGCAGTGTGTCTGCAGACGACCAATTCACCTCTGCCTCAGAAAGCACACCATGTCCCAGGCAGACATTCTCTTTTTTGCCATCAGCTGCTGGCTAATATAAACAATATTCACTTCCCAAGTGGCACAGATATGCAAATGAACCTTTCAAAAGATAATGGCCATATGAAGCTTTGCTAGCAGGCATTCACGACATGTGGAGGCATGTTGGTGCCAGATGCTTGCAGGGTTTTGGCTGTGCTATTCTCTTTTCCAGTAGGATAGTCAGTACCAGGCTATTTTGGGAGCGCCACTGTGGGCCCAGATCAATGATTGGTGCTGCTTTAAAATCTTCAGGCAATAGTGCTCTCCAGGTTGCCACAGCATTAACTGACCCCTACACTGTCATTCTGTCTCTGAAAGCCCTTGGCTTGTCTAGCTCCCATGAAGTCTTTTACAAACACTGAACCAATGTCTTGTTGCAATATCTCTGAAATGTGATAGTCTTTCATGACACAAACAGAATAATGCATCATTCTTAGTGAAACCTTCTGGGGAATCATGCTGGGATGGGATGAGCAAAGCTGTAACGAAATCATCAGATTCTTTTGTCTTTTCGAAGTAGGGTAAAAATTTGTATTGGTGTATATCATCTTTTGTAATAAGGTAAGAGTCAGTGATATCAGTATACATGGAACTCTGCAATTTTTCTTCTTTATTTGTCAGGTTAAAAGTCTGCCAATATATTGAGGTCTGTTGCTTTATCAGACATAGGAAAACATCAATCTGCTTTCCCTTTTTCTTCTTTGAGGCTTAAAGCTTACCTAAAATAGCTGAATTCAGTCTATAGCTTGGCCAGCAGCAGCTGTACAAATGAGACGGTTCTGGGGCTGGTGACCAAGCCAAACTCATAGTCTTTGCCTGAATTCAAGTTACTTGAGAAAGTGACAAGGTCCCACCCCAACCATGGAAACCTGTCACTTCCATCCTATCTACTATCAGTGCTGCAGGGCAGTGACTGTGGCAGGATAAGACAGCTCATTGCTCTGGGAGACCAGAAACTGGAACTGAATCCAAATGCCTGCTGCACAGATCTTCCCCTACTGCCTAGTATTGTGTACTGGGAGGGGGAAGGCAGTAGCAATTGTAATGCACTACAGTCCATATGGACTTCCTTGGATGAGGGACAACTCCCAAGACATCTCTACCTTTCAGCAAGTTTGTTGTCAGGAGGACAGGTACAGCTCTTCTCAGCAACTGTTTTGCTATTTGAGGGGCTACAGATGAGTTGTCCTGGGTTTCACCTTGCCACTGTGCTCTTTGCAAAGTGGAATTACAAGAAGGCAGCAGGAATGGCAGGGAAGCCAAAATGTGTTGTGAATGGCACAGTGGTTTTCAGTATTCAAAGCTATCCAGAGCTTTGGGATCTTCATTCTGCTCACCACAGAGCTAATGCTTTCAGGTTAAGAGTGACAAAACTTTTTCCTACATAAAGAACAGAACTGGGACACATCACCCTCTCACTGAGAAGATCCCTGTCCAAACATCTCTGTCCATGGAGCTGGAGAATCAGTGCTTTGCCTGTTTTTACGTGAGATTGATAGGGACAAAGAAGAACCTTGAGTGGTCTTTTCTCTGTCTAATCCACCTGCATATCCTGCTGTTGGGCAGGTGGCCTGCTACTGCTCGTCCAATGATCCCGTCCTTCTCAAGTGCACTGGTAATACCAGCATTTTTGCACTTGTTGTTATCCATACACACCTCACAGTGCTGCTTTGCAATAGATCATGTTTCCTCTGTAGATGTCTATTTTAAATAGAATACAGTTGACTTTAAGTAGACAGAATGTTTGAAGGGCCTTTACTTGCACAATGCACATGATTTTTCCAACGCCAGTCTGACTGTTCTGTTTGTTCAATGCTGATCTATCTCCATACTAGCTTGGAAAGTGGTATAGCTAATGACAGTGAGCCCCAACAGCTTTTCCAGTTGCCTGTTATTGTTCTGAACCACAGTAATTTTCTATATTCTTTGTTAAAAAGTAGAAGGGGAAGAAGAGGTTATTTTAGTGATCAATATTGGGCTATTGAGAACAGACAGAAATTATTCTGCCATCAGGAAGGCAGAACTACAGCCTTGTTTTTTGGTAGTGCCTCACTCCATAAATTAAGCAGGATGGTCCCCATGGCTTAGACTTTTCATGCACTCTGCATCATGTTAGAAACATTAAAATATTAACAAACTTTGATCCCAGTGCAAGTGCTCGCTCAGCACTGTTTTCAAGCTAGAAAGATCTCCATCTTTGGAGTTTGTAGTAAACTTTGGAGAACTTAGCCAGAAAGCTAGAGCATCCCCATTCAGCAGCATCTACACTGTCTTTGATTAGTTAAAAGCCACTCAGGGATCCTCTTTGGAGTTGTGTTATAGATATTTTTCGTATTATATTTTTTCATGAAAAGACACACCAGACTTCCGAACTCTGCCCCTCACCAGTTCCTGTGAATGAGATCATTAGTATTTCTATGCAGCAATCCCGCCACTTCATTCACCCTAATGCCTTGAAATTGTCAATGTCCTTCTTGTGTATATATGTCACAAGGATAAGCCCTTAAATATCTCAAAGGCATTAGTAGGTATCTAGTTGTTCTCACACCTGAAAACCCCTGAGATCAAGTTTCAGGAAGCAAAAGAGGTGGTTGAAGGAATATACCTTTTCCTTTCTCTGAATATTCCAACAGGAGCATTGGGTACTGGCCAGCTTGCAGCACCTTGCTCTTTCTCACATGCTCTTCTCCCTCACAGACCTTCTTCCAGGGTCCTCAGTGGTGGCTGAAGTGAGGAATCGTCTGTGTGAGGAAGGCAAAAAAAAAATCACTGCCGGCTCTGCGCCCTGCACTGAGCTGCCAGTTCAGCACTGACGGTGCTTTCTTCACAGGCTCCTGCGGCCCCATTGCGTAAGGCTGTCATCACAACCAGATTTGAAGGGCCCAGAGAAAACTAACTGCTTGCAATAGCAGCAGTCTTAGTGTTGGTGTAGCCTGACAAGCGGGTAGTGAAAAGCTAGAAATCAAAGAGATAGGTAGTATCCTGTGTTCCATTATGCTTTTAAATCTTCCCCTTCTCACCCCCCACTCAAGGCTGATTGAGCCATGTCTAAGGAAGTTTGGGGTATTTCCAAAACATACTTTGTTTTGAAAAGGCCTTCTGAAAATTCTCCACCAGTTACAGTCGTGTGAATTCACACATCAGAAAGAGCTTTGGCGCTGCAAAACTACATGTCCGTCATCTCCACATTTCTCCCTCTGAATGTCTCTCAGCATTTCTCCTTTAAACTGCAGCAATGCCCTCACCCTGTTTTAATTGTTGTTTCTCTTTCATCTTTGCACAGCAAATATTTTTCAGACACCTTCACCAGAGGAAGCTGAAGTATCACCTAAGGGTGATGGAGAAGGGGGAATAGGTGCACATCTAGGACAGAAGAAAATAGCTCCTGCTGGTGTTTGGGGGTCCTCAAGTGTTTGGTAGCTCTGGACTTGTACTTCCTTCTGAGGGGCAGCTATTGTTACTCACTGCTGTAAATTTATAGATCATCAGACAGACATTAAGAAGCCCTTCTCACTAAGGACTGGTTATGAATTGAATGAAAATGAAACAATAATCAAGATAGGCAATTCTGAGTCTTCTGTTGCCATTGGCAGTCAGGTTTCTAGCAAGTGGTTTTGGTGACCCTGGGATTAAGAGCCACTGAAGCTGGTGAGATAATTAAGGAGGGAAGGAGATATGGAGGATAATGCATGCAGACCTCCAGTAAGCTGAATTGAATACAGATCACAACTTTGCTATATTTGTCAGAAATTTTCAGTGTGTCACTAAATGTGTTCCTCAGTTTCCCTCAGAGAATGTTCGTGTCACATTTCTGCTGCAGTAGAGGGACTAGCTGATTGCAGTTTCAAAACATTTTGTATATTTATTTCTAGGTGATTACGTGATGCTTTATTTAAAAAGTACTGACTTCCTTACTGTTGGTCATACAAACAGACTTGATTGTATTCATGAAGAACACCTCCTACCTGCAGAAGGATGAGCAAGCAAGTTAAAACTGCCTGAACAAACCAAGTAACATTAATTAAAAGAAAAGAAACCTGAGCAAATAGGCTAAGGAAAAAGTATCTGGAAGAATAAAATCACTTTCTTGCTAGTTAAGCAGCTGGTCTCCAACTGCCAGCCATGTGATAAAGTGTATTTTTTAGCCTTGCTTGTTTTATTAGCAACTAAAATCTAAGCTTGATCACAAAAAAATAGGTGATAATGCTGTGTTCCTGTCATGGGCAGAATAATGTTAATGGCAGCAGATGAATGAAAACAAAGGGTCCTGGCCCAGGCTGGCGGCACAGCTTGCTACATACACACCTTAATTTGCTGAAAAGGGCCCTTGTCATGCGGGATAACTCCTGAAAGGGCCAGGTATATGTGCCCAATGGAGGAGTGGTTCATGCAGTGCATCAGACATTTAAATGCAGCACCAGGGTGATCAGGAAAAAGATGAAGCTGCAATGCAGAATGTGCATAAGGGAAGCTGTGGCTCTGTGCTCAGGAGTCTGGCTGCCGGGATGCCAGCCACCACTTGCCTGTGTTTGGCCAGCAATATGCCTGCCCCCCTGCCGCCTACCTATGTGAATAAAAACTGAGGATGAATTAGGTACCAAGCTGAAATCAGCAGGTCTGAGGATCCCTGGCTATGGTGAGAGGCAGACCACAGGGGAAAGAGAACAGATGTAGCTGCAACAAAACCTAATGCGTGGCTTAAACATCTTCCCCAGGCTCAGGTTTTCACAGTGCTTTCCCTACAGGGCGTCTGTCACTGAAAGCGAGTTGCCTCTGCTCCCCAGGAGATGGCAAGCATCTGTGGGTTAATGAGAGTTGCACCTGCTACTGAAATGAAGCTGTAATTATCCTGCATTTCTACATAGAGCTGGGTTACCTGGCTGCAGGGTGGCTGCGGAGGTGTTGCTTTTCTGGGGAGGCTCTGGAGTCTGCTGCAGGCTTTGAAAGAGGAAAAGTATTGTTTATCTGCTGGATAAAGCTACCAGAGGGCAGGTAGAAAGCTGTGTGTTCATTAGGAGCACAGAATGTATATGGTGTTCTTGATGGATGGTTTTCTGTGCCTAAGCATCGTCTGGAAAGCCACTTGTTTACCTAAGAAACCAGTGGAAACTGTGAAATAGGATTTTGAAAAGAATTGCAGCAAGGAATATGAACAATTTAGTGATTTTGAGAATGGCAGGAATGGACAGGACTCTATCTTGGCACTGCTATCTTATTTGTTCTGGAGTTAGCATAGTTGTTTCAAGTCCCTTCCTAATACAGGGGGACAGAGAGCAAACGTTAACAGAAATTGGCAGGGAAGTACATTAGCAAATAATTTGAAAACCAATGTAGTGTACTTGGTGTCTTGTCACCAGCTGTCCCAGCAAGAGGCATGTTTCTTTCCCTTCCTGCCCTTCCTTCCCACACTGGGATCCAGGACAGTTCCTCTTCCCAGTCCAGGTGAGGACAACAGAAGCAATGTGGCGAGGGATCAGCACTGGGACTGGTAACAGCAGCCCTTACTTTTCAAAACAAGGCTTTCCTAATGAAATGTTGTTCTATGTAATTGAAATCCTTTACCTGAGTGTGGTGACTGGTTGGTTATTGTGGATGCCCTGAGTTTAAGCATCAGCTGATCTTTGGGTAGTATCACCCCGAGTAGCCAACCACTGGTAGTATCTCTGTGCTTTGCTGCCCATACTATTGCTCAGCACTTGGTGACGCAGAAGTATGGATGCTATGTGGAGCTGCTGTGCTGTTAGCAATTCCCCCTTTCTCATCAGTCTTTCTTGGCAATGAAATTGTCTTGCTTTTCAACAACAAAATCAATCAGCAGGCTCCTCTGGGGTCTCATCACCACCTTGCTGCTTACATTACATAAACCAATTTTTAATATTCTGACTTCTTCTGTTTTGCTGCATTATATATAACAATTCTGCTTAGTATTAAAAATGAAGAAGTAAGGAAGATGCTTTTACAGACCACCTAGACAGCTACAGAATCACCCATGAGCTTACTCCCCCTTCGACCAGCTGTTCCACAGTAAAAGTCCTTGATACTTAGCGTGAAATTGCATCAGGATAATCATCCAGGTGGCAACCGATGTCCATTTAGGCAGAAACAAGTGTTTTCCTGGAAGACTGCAGGAATGCAGGTTAGAATGCTATATCTGAATCCCTCTACACCCAATTGTTCTGTTTTTCTTTAAAAATATAGAAACAGATGAAGTACACTGAGAATCTCACTTCTGTAATCTGTAGTCAGGGATCAGAGCTGGTCATGGCTGCACTTTTGCTACAAGTGAGACACATAGCGGTTAAATTTTATTTGGGTCACTTGTAACATTTCATTTTCACAGCCAGTTTGGTTGGCAGAATATTTGATTATATATTTTTTGCATAACGAAGCAATGGAAATCTGCGGTGGCCCTCCTTGATGAAAGGCAGTGTGATGATACATATTTAAAACCTCTGCATGGGCTTTCCTGTAAGCGTGAGGCTCGGAGAGGGAGGCTTTTTCTCCTGTCAAAGCCAGCGGAGTGGAGCTAGGCCTTTTGAAAACTGTAACAGCCCTCAAAGGAAAGAAAGAGATGTAAACTACAGTGACGTGAGGGAGGCAGGAAAAAAACCCACACCCTTAAATGCAAGTGTGTACAGGCATGTGAGAGCCAGTCCTCTGAAACTGAGAGCAGGCAGGATCCACATCTTTTGCTGGTGGAGCAAGAATGGATTTACATCTCATTTGGGCTATCCTCAGGGGTTGGAATCGGAGCTCAACAAAGGTGTCTTCTGCACGACAGAGGAAATCACCACTATTTATGTAAACAGCTATGTTTTATTCTTGGTGCAGAGGACTGGACCGCACTGTACCAATAGCCTACTGCCCAGTCAGTCTGGGCTGCTGGCACTGGGGAAATGCAGCACCCGATGCTGGCGTGCCTCAGTGGCTGGGGTCAGCTGCCAGCAGCAGCATCCAAAAGCATCTCACTGGGCTCTTGGAGCCTTCATGGTAGGGGAAGCAGAAAAGCAGCAGGTTGTGTAAATTCACAACAAAATGGGTATACTGAAATTGCAGCACTTCTATTTCTTCCTTCTGAGCGTGGGCATAAAAAATACATCTTCAGTAGGCAGGGAGTGGGTGTGTGAGAGAGCAGAGTGTTTGCTCCCCATTTCCACCATCTGGAAAAGGGTGGATGTTTCAGGGGAAAGGATCCTGACAGCGGAGTTCATCTTCGATTAGCGCATCTTAGAGAACTCACACATTGAGTTGCCCGGTTTTACATGACTGCAGAAGAGATTATGGAAGGAATAGACCAAATGAGCATTACCAGATCAGCAGGAGTGGAAGATATTCACCCAAGTTTCCTAAATCAGACTGTGAGGATGGAAAAGCTGATCTGCATGCAGCAGACTGCAACCTCTTGCCTACAACCAGTTTGCTGTCATAAGCCTGTTACAAGCATAACTCCAGTTCTTTAAAAAGGTTTCCAGGTGAGTGAAGGGAAATTGTAAGCTGGTAAATTTGACACTTATGCTGGGAAAACTAATAGGACCTATAAAAGTAAGAGAACTAGTGATCAGACAATAAAAATGACAAACAGAAATGTTAGCGTGACTTTGTGCCCAAGTCCTGTCTCACAAATGTATCAGAGTTCCCTGAAGCTGGGTAAAGCTGAGCTGATTGGTACCATCCTCTTGGATTTCCTGAAGACTTGTTAGGAGCTGGGTTGCCAGGCTGTAAGGATAACTTCACCTCTGGTAAGAGATGGTGAGGCTCATGGGAGGGGGCAGCTAGTAAAGGAGGAGACTGTGTAGTGGAGTTGTAAGTAGTAAGAGCTGTAGAGAGGCAGGGAGAAAGGCATAGCAAAATGGGGACAGGCACTGAGGGGGAATAATCCAGGAAACAGGACAAGGAGGGAGACCAGGGAAGGGGAAAAAAGATGTGGGAGGCAGCTGTGTACTGTCTTTTTAACTTCTAATTATGAGAAGCTGAAAGTGCAGAGGGGCAGTAGAGTAGTGCTAACAGAGGCAGCCAACAGGGTCTGCTGGTGAGCATACGCAGGTGTCACTCTGCAGGACATGGTTCCCTGCAGACACTCCAGCAAGTAGCCTTGACACAGCAGAGGCCCTGACTCAATGTTGTATCTGAAGGGAGGATGCTGGTTCCCAGTGGAAGGATAAGAAACTGAAATATAAGAAATGCTATTTATTCATCAGAAGGATCTAATTTATGGTGAGGGTCGTTAAACATAGGCACAGGAGGACCCAGGGGGTTGTGGAGTCTCCCTCCTTGGAGATATTCAAAAGCCACTTGGACATGATCTTGGGCAACTAGCTTTAGATGGCGCTGCTTGAGGGGGTGGTTTGGACTGGATGATCTCCAGAGCTCCCTTCTCACCTCAATTTTCTGTGAAGAGGAGGATAGACCTCTTGTTTGCTCGTGGAAGAGCAATGGTAAGAGAATAAGAATGGTGAGAGTAGGACCATGCTTTTTCTCTGTACAAGTTAACTTCCAGATTCCTAGGTGTAAGCCTAGACCTCTGAGAATTGAACCAGCCCTATTTTTGCCAATCAGCAACCAGTACAAGAGTTTTGGACTTTCTGAAAGCCATTGGTTACCTTGTTTTTTCAAATCTGCTATTTTTCCTCCTAGGAAAGAGCCTATCAGTTAAACTGTGGTTAACCCCATATTCTGCATTACATATTGACCCTGAGTTAACTTCTTGGTGCAAACGGAAGTACTCCAGAAAGCAGTTAAAGTTCTCAAATATCTTGAAGCCCAACTTTCTCTTGTGTTTTGTGGTGATGACTAGAATTGCCTGAAGCATTAAAGCTGACATCTCACAGTGTAGCTGGAGGAAGCTGAGACGCAGGGTATTTTCAACAGAGGAGACCTTAGCCTTGGAAATAGCTTTTCTGTTTGTCCTTCAGGGGCTGTACTGGTCTGTCTGAAGAGTTTTACTGCAAAATTTCCTGGGTGAGAAGAATGGCATAGATGAGGCTGATGGGTGGGACTTAGTGGGGGTCATGAATGGTTGATGATGATTGACATTAGCATAATTGTTAATACAATAGCTTTTAATATATTTTACTTTTGAGCCCAGAGCTTTGGATGACTCAAAATACCTATTTTATGTGTAGTTTAAAAGCAGACAACTTTGTCAGTAAGCCATTTAGCTAGAAACTTTAACTCCACAGTTAAAGACACCATGTGGCATCTTGTTAGAAAGCTTAAACAGAGTTGATAAGAGCTAGGTAGGACCGCCAACATCTTTGTATAGATAACTTATTTTCCTAAATTTGAAAGCTATCTAGAGACAGTGCATCCTCCCTTTCTTGAGAGTGACACCTCCTGTCTGAAGTTTTCAGACATGGTAGTTTTTAGATGCCTCGGTTTTGCATGTCTGATTACAGACTACTCTAGGGGTCAAGTGGTTTTGAAAACTGAAATCCCTCAAAATACTCTTTGGACAGTCAGCCTCTTCAACTGTTTTTCTCATAGCTGTTAGCTCTTGTACAGAATTAGTCACTTTTTCTACATATGTGCTCAGTTCTTTTTGCTAATTCTGGTCATGGTTTACTGGTGAATTGTTCACTTACCACAGGTTTTGAAAGTACCCAAAATAAAGAAAGCTCCTTCAGGTTTGCAAAAGCTAGCCTGCTGCCTCTTTCTAAAGGCTCAGACAACCTTCTGTACCATCACCAGTGAGGTAGCAGCAGAGACACAATCAAACAAAATAGTGTCAGCAACAACAAGTCTGGGCTACCTGTCATGGAATCACAGAATGGTTTGTGTTGGAAGAGATCTGAGATATCTCCCAAGTTCCAACTCCCTGACATGGGCAGGTACAACTCCCACTAGACCGGGTTTCTCAAAGCCTGATCCAACCTGGCCTTGAACACTGTCAGGGATGGGGCAGGGGCAGCTGCAGCCTCTCTGGGCAACCTGTGCCAGTGCCTCAGTACCCTCATAGTGAAGATGTTTTTCCTAATGCCTAATCTAAATATCCCCTCTGTTAACTTAAAGCCATTCCCCCTTGTTGCTGTAGCCAGTCCTCCTGCTAATGCAGCCTCTTGCTTTGAGGATGCCTATTGCTGCCCAAGCAGCTTCATGCACACACATTGTAATTAGGTGGAGAAGGCGTTGGCTGTGAAGACATCGCCTGAGCATCTCCTGCTAGTTAACACTTCTTGATGTGAAGGTGGTTTAGGCTGCAGAGGCTGTAGGGAATGCTTCAGAAAGCTAAGGATACAAGGCAGTAATTGACCTCCAGGTCCTTCTTCCACTTGGTGTTTCTCTTTCATTAATTTCATTGGCTATTTCTCATCCCCAGCAAAGTAACTGGAACCATTGCACTCTTCACAAGTAGCTGTTAAAGAATTAAACCTATACACTTTAATATCCATTATAGTAAAAGGTCTTTTAAAATACAATAAGAAAACATCTGGGCTCATATATACCACAGCAAACATGTATGCCTGAGGAAAAACTGCTTCAGTAGCTCATTCAGCTTTCACTGTGCAGTCAGACTGTCTGGTAGGGCCTGCCATAGTGTAGAACCCTCCCATCTGGCTCATCTTTTGGTGTACACTTCTGCTCTCTTCTCTGAATTTGGCCGCTCTAAGTATCTGTAGTGACAGAACCTAAAACTGGTATTTTCATGTAATTTAGAAACCTTCCAGCTGTCTGACAGACTGTTACAGAGGTGAGGATATGTTGTAGGCCTATAAATACACAGTACTCTTGTAATAGCATCAGAAAACCTGTGTCAGTTTTCTTCTCCCATTTGGCAGGACTCCAAGCATGTGCTCTCTAAGAACACCAACTTATTGTAGCAAATGGGTATACTGAACCAGGGTAGGTCCAACTTTCTCATTCCATTAGTGACGGGGAAAAAAACCCAAAATAAACCAAAAATTGCTACAAGACAAGAGAAGGTAATGAGAACTATGTAGTCAGATTTATGTTCCTTATAACATAAGATTCTGGTAATAATGCAGACAACACATTAGATTTTATTTAAGAATAACAAAAATCCCAACCCTATTCATTTTTTGGGCTGAGCATACTCCCGTGATGGGTCTGGGAGTAGCCGGGTCAGGGTTTTACTCTCTGTCTAATTACGATATTGATGTTTGGCCAGCTATCATCACTCCTCTGTGCTCCTTTGTGTTGGTGGACTTAGAATCTTTGTTGGTCTGACTGCTCTCCAGTGGTGCCTGGGCATTACAATGTCAGGGTGCTCTGTTTCCTTCACTGACAGTCATTGTGGGGATGATTCTTTAATTGTGTAACCTAACAGAAATGACACGAAACCAAGCTCAGTTCTGGTAAATCAGTTGCAAAGCTGAGGTTTTATAGTGAAAAAATTAAATCTATGTTAGAGAACTTGCAGAACTCTACTTCTGCAGGAAGGCTGCACATTCACAGCTGTCCTTGCAGTTAACAGGAGGTGAAACTAATTAAAATTGCCTTGGGGGTTATTGCCAGCAAAATTACATGGAAGCATGGTATTCATTATTTAGTAAGCTTTGTACCCTAAACGTTACCACATAACCTCACCATTATAAATCACAGTACACTCAAAGAGCAGCTAAAAGGGCTTGGATTTTGCTGTATGCTCATTTCTCATTCGTTTAATTCTTGACTCATGAAGCTATTTTTGTTTCACACTCCTAAATTAAAAATGAATTGGCCCAAGGATGTCAGTTTGAAGTTAATGATTAAAAACAACAACAACAAAGTCAGGAAAATGTATAAAGGCAGGACAGTGAAAGCTACTGACAAAGTTAGCTATAAATCTTGGCATGCTAATACATGAAATAGTAACTACTTGCTGGTGTTGTTCACTCCACATTTCTGCTTTAACAAAATAGTAACAATTTATAAAAAATGTATGAGCCCAAAACATCCTGTCAAAAATTCCTTTCATGATAAAGCATAATAATATTTCTATAATATTTGTCATCAGACTATGAATATGGATTATATTAATTCTGCACATAGGACTTCAGTTTTCAGAATTTGGCATCAGGGAGGTTTAATTCTGCAGTATAAAACCAGTGTTCTTGTATGAATCCAACATGTCAATACATCCATACAGCAGTTTGTGATATAGAACGTTGGTTAAAAAAATGTGGACACTTATTCTATATTTCTTTATAACTTTTCTGTAAGACTAACTGATTTTCTAAAACTGCTTTTAATATATGCATCCATACATATGTTTTCTCCCCTTTCCAGACTCTGTTTTGTTTTGCAGTAAACCCTCACCCTGCTTTATGGCTTTCCATCTGGGAAACCATATGAAGTAACCATGGTTCAATATTGAATCGTCTTCTGCAAGCAGTGTTTTTTGCCTGGTGACTTGTTTGACCAGCATACTGGTGGAGGAGGGGTAAGCAAATGGTGGAAAACTCATTCTTTCTTACATTCTTTTATACGTAATTTTTTTGCTTGTCTGTTTGTTTTTACCATTTTTGAAATGTTGTTCAAGTTGATCTAAAACCCAAGTATAAAATTGCTATTTCCCAAGGAGAAGGAAGGGGAAAAACATTCTTCTTCCTTGTTTTTGTTTTAATTTTGGTTTCTGGATACATGCCTATGTTTAGAGTATTGATTAAAAAATGATCATAATAAAGCCACAGCCTGTTCTCCCTTATAGATGAGATGAAGTTGTTTCAGTAGAGTAAATCTAAGATGAATTTACAGTGACATAAACACTAGAAATAATGGTGAGTGCTGAGGGAGAAGCAGGAAAGTACTTCTCGTTGTCAGCCTTTTTGTGGTGATTTCAGGGAGCACTGAATCATTCACTTTATGTAACTCTGTGGATATAGACTTATTTGTACAGGAAATACCCTGTGTCTCACAGAGCTAGTGAAGTCCATGCTCTCTCTCTCTCTGGTGCTAATGCACTAGAGGAGGAGAGCAGCTGACACATGGTTTTTTCAGGTGATTGAGCTACTTGAGATGAAAGAAGTTTCACTTTTTATCTGTTGCTTTAGACTGCATGTAATTTTTGTGGGCTTTTATGCACAACTTTCCTGTGCCTTTCTGGACTCTAAAGGTCAACAGCACTAGATTTCCTTTAGAAGAAAGGGTTTACAGGGAGCTGTTGGTTACCTGCATTCTTCACTAGGAAGAGTTCAGTTGTAGGAGTGGGCAACCTTTCTCCAGTCCTGGGTTGGTTTATGGGGGTTATCCTTGTGTCTTCCTAAACAGTCTGTTTAGCCAGTCTTTCTTGTTGACAAGCTAGCTTGTTTTCTTGGACCTTTACTGTATAGAGTTAAACCTTACCACTGCAGTCAGCTTCAGGATAAAGAAAAGAACAAGTTAATCAGTTATTACCAGTTCTTTAGCACTTCTGCTGCGATAGCAAAACTGAGATCAGAGCTGCCAAAAGCATAACCCAGCAAGTCCTGATAGTGGTGTCATTGGTAAATACAGATAGCATAGCCCTCTACTAGCAATAACAGCCCTGATCTACTGGCTTACATCTCTGACAGAGGTTTTGCTCTTTGGATTCATGCCATTTCACCTGCAAAAAGAAGGGCTCAGTCAATAGTCTAGCAAACTGTTAGGTGGCCAGATACTCCAGTGTGAGGAGTAGTTTTGGCCACCAAAGAAGCCCAAAGAGATGAACAGGACTGAAGAAAACCAAGGAGGATGCTAGGTTGAGCAAGAAGGACTAATGTAATTTATGGGTAGCCAAATGACTGCTTGAGAGTGCAAAAGATAGTTAGCAGATTGTGGGATGTTTTAATGCAGAAATGTCTGTCTTTGGGGAAGTGCAGCTCTGCCCACAGCTATTGCACTGGGAACAGTGCCAGAAAGAAGGTATACATGACAGAGGACTGTCATCAGCAAAGTGACTCCCACTATATGCTAAGCCAGAGATCTGTTTATTAAAGAAAACTGCAGTGCACAAAGCAAGATATTGCTTTATGTACCACAAACATCCAAACAAATCTTTACCCATTAAGTGAAAACATCCCTGAGAAGCATATCAGAGGCTACTTTACCTTTCTCATGGGCTAATGCTATCTTACTGGGATGTACAAGTTACCTATAGCAAATTTGTCTGTCACAGATGTAGGAATGGACACCTGTCTTAGACCACCACAGTTTACATGGTGCAGCTTACAACATCGCATGTAAGTGGGGACATATGCAGGTGTATCCTGATGAGTGTGGGAAGTTCCGTAATGAATAAAATTCCCCTGGCCAAGGGTGTCTGCCCATTCTGCATGAGGAGTCTAAGGGTAAAACCAACTTCTGATCACACCAGCTATGTCAGGAAAGAAGACAGCAGTCTCATGCAGTGTAGCAGAGGAATCTCATGATAGGAGTCAAGTGAAGCAGTGGAGTCTGAGAAAAGTACTTTTAAAATAATAAGCTGGTGACTGGGATTAACAAAGCTAAAAGACACCCTAAAGCTTTGGGATGAGGATCACTGATGTCTGATTCATGTAATGAAGTTCCTACACCAGGAAGAGGAAGATGCTTTCCAAAAGGCCAATTCAAGATTGGAATGGGCTTTTGGATCTCCATAAATCCCTTTCCCTTTGTTATGGTGTAAAACACGTTTCTGGACCTCTGTGATAAACATGAATTTTGTAGTGTAAGTAAAAAAGAGCAACTTCTTTCCTTACTCCTCCTTAGTCTTTTTGAGTACAAACATTATACTGTAAACATTGTTCCCCTATAGGGGTAGAAAAGGGGAAATATAAGATGAAGAGTCCTTAGTTGCATGACTAGTGCAGTGCTAGTAATGTAATCATAATGAAGGTAATATAACATCTATTTAGAACAGAGTAAAAGAACTGAATATCAGTTAAAAGGAAAGCATTATTCTGAATGAGAGAGAAATTAATGCGAAACATCTTTTCATCATTTTGAATATACCCCATTAAATTAATTGGAGCAAGGTTGTCTAAATTCTGGTATGTTCACAAGTGTTTTCATGCATACCAAGCTGAACTAGGTTCTGAAAGAAAGAAAAGTGCCTTCCTAGACTCTTTCTGTACACGCAGCCAGAGCAGCAGGCTATTCATCAAAGCCATAAGCAAAGTGCATAACCAGAGATTTAATTCTTGAAATTGCATTTGACTACAAAACTTTCAAAGCCATGTGGAGAAGGCCTTTATACAGAGTGCCTTACTGTAGCTTTAGAGTATGATGAACTGAATTAATTCAAGGAATTTATTATTGCTTGCAGTTTGCCTGTGATGAGGGCTGGGACTGCGTTTTCTTTTTGGAGCTTGCAGTTTAATCTATGTTAATATTCACATCAACAGGGTAAGTTAATGAGGCCCAAGCTCATTTTATTATGTTTTATCTGACTGAAGCCCTAAGCTTCTACCCGCACAGCCTGAGATACGCACTCTGCATGCTGGATGAAGAGAAGCAGTTTATACTCTAGCGTTTGTACTGCACAGACACAACTGCTCTGTGGTTGGTGTTCTCCATATGGGAAAGTTCATTTTGTTTCTGTCTTGCTTGAAAACAAACAAACATAAATCAGCAATGTGACCATAAAAGAAAAAAAAAATAAAAATAAAACCAAGCAACTAAACAACCAGAAAATAAAGGATATGAAAAAATAATGCAAACATGCCTGTGAGGTCTGAACCAGGGCTGGGTGCCCTCTTTTTCTTTGTAGAAGACAATGAGTGCTTGATGATCACTGACGTACACTGGGAAAAAATAGTTTATTTAAAAGTAGGCTGTATTAAAATAGGCACTTTTTGGTTCTTGAAACCATTTTTGTCACATTTGGGACACCTGAAGTGAGTGTTTGCTCCTAATGATTTCTCAAGTAAAGACTAACAGCTTTTTCAGAAGGATTTGAGCATATCAGATATTCCAGCATCCAGTAACAACTACACAAAGTATAATGGAAGTTGCATGTGGAGTCATGATGGTAAAGAAGTAGAAAATACAGAATAGAAAAAAAAGAGGAAAATAAAAGGAGAGGTCTTGCATTGCAGGGAAATGTTGTTTTGAGTGGGTCGGGATGGCTGCTGAATGTCCCAGCCACTCTGCCTGCCTGTGAGCACACAGGGTGCAGAAGCGGAGTTGAGCAGGCACTTGAGGATGAAGGAGAGGTTTGACCTTCTTGGTAGCCAAGAAAAAGCCTAGAAGCAGAGAGAAGTAGTGAGTCTTGCTGCCCTGGGATCAGGTTAGAATCAAATGCAAAGAAAACTTCTATTGAGAGGAATAGGTGGACATCTGATGCGACTGCTCCCATGGCGTGACAAAACAAATAATCTAATGTTCAGCAGGGGGAGATGCCTCTGGATTAATCAGTTTGCCACTCCTAATACTGAATTGCTTTGCCACAGACCAATTAAATTAGTGTCTTCATATGCCTTTCCACTCTCATTACAGTTTTACTTGTCCTTAATAGGAGTACTTTTATATCAAATGGCAGTATCATAAAGAGTATAATGGGATGGGAGGAGTGGCAGCCTAACACAAAGCAAGAAAAGGTCTATGGAGAATTCAGATGTGCTAGTCTGAATTTCACAGTTCATTCATCTTCAAACATTCAAAAGCCAGGTTTTGTGGAGGTGAGGGCAGCTTTAATTAGCAGTGAGCAAACAGGCCCCAGAGGGTTGAGCAGTTGGATTTGTTCTTGACTTGTGGCAACCTGAATCAGACGGTCAAGGATAACCGAGAGCTGACTTTGTGCTTTAACTCAATGGTCAGTTAAACCTGGGACATATTTACGCAATTTTGCTTGGAAGTTTTCTCATTTGATGCTATGAAATACCTCAGAAAGTCTTGAAATATAGCAAGTACTGTTCTTATTTGTTTACATGGATTATGCTGGAACAACTCATGCGTTTTTTCCGCTTTGCTGAGCTTCACTCTCATCTTAAATTGCTTATTTATGTTCAAGTGTCAGTTAATTCTTCAGTAAATAAATTCTAGAGTTTTGAAACTAAAATAAAGCAATAAAAATGGAATATTTAGTGGGTAGAGGAGGAGGGAAAAGACTGGAAAGTCCCCAAAGAATGGGGATGTTTGTTAGGGAAATATTCCTTTTTACAACAGTACTATGACAGATTTTCGGCTGTACTTTTAGTTGAAGTTGGAGAGTCAGTTGTCACAAAGGGAAGTTCTCTGTAGGCCTCTGGAAAACAGTGAAATTTGTATATGTAGGGAGAACAGTGAAATATGCTCTCTCCCCACACCGTGACTAAGAGAGAACAGTTAAAAAACACATTTCTCTGTGTGTGTGAGAACCAGTTTCTGTAAGATTTTCATAAACATTGGCCGTGTATTAACTTCATGCTTCTGCAGCCCTCCAGTAATAAGGAAATCTTGGAAATAGCTTGGGCTATTGAAGTATTGAACTGGATTTCAAACTTCAAGCCTACTAGAAGCTGATGTAAAAATTTGGGGGAAAGTTGCTCCCATTTTAGTGACTAGCAACACTGAGGTAGTTAGTGGTGGTTTTGGCTTCAGTTCTGACAATGTTAACAGTTTCATTTGTACAGCTAGCTTTGTGGGATGACAGTGACTATCTTTTTCTGGGGGTGCTTATGTCTGATGCTGACATTGATGTGTCTTCCTCAGAAGTGATTGCAGCTGAGTCCCTTGTTCATTTGCATCTTTATGACTCTCAATCCATCATCTTGTATGTGTGTGTTAACTGTTTTGATATTTTGTCCGTTTTTCTCCCAATTAGCTCTGTTACTTTGCTCAAATAGTGTCTTCCAGCGACCTAAGTATGAGGCAAGGCAAACTGAAGAGAATTTCTTTCCACTGTTGAGAGTGGGGATTAGTTGTGGAGCTTACAGTATTATTAATTTAAAGCCTTTAACCTCAATGTCACCACCCACCCTCTGCAGCCCTACTGTGAAGGTATTGTCCTTGTCCTCCCTGTTATTATTAGTGTCCCGCTAATCCACTTATCATGGGGAGAGTGGAAGTCTTTGGAAATGTGACTGCCTTCAAGATGAGCAACTAAGATTTTGCTTCCTTTTTCTTTTTGAGGAGAAACTGATCTATTCTCTGCAATTTGCTTTTCTCAGCAGGTCCTGTGGTGGTACCTCCATATGCAGGTGCTCCTCAGAACACTCTTGGGTGCTCCATTGGCTTTATCTCCTGAACTTCTCAAGAGATGACTGCCACCTCTGCTGTTTTGTCTGTGGCTGTCTGCTTTAGACACTGCTCTAGTAGGGGATAAAGTGATCAGTTTCTCAGGCTGGAGAAACAGCAAGGGCTGTGCTGGTGCTGTGTTATATAGGTGTAATAAGATGTGGTGTCCAAAGTAGTAAGAAGGTTTCCCGAAAAGGGATGTTCATATGCTGGGGAGTAGTATGCAAGGCTTGTACTTGTTTGTATAACCAATTGATAGCCTACTTAATAATGTGGACTAACCATTACGTCAGCTAGCTTATTTGGTGAGGATGTGAGGTTTCTCCCTCCTGTAGAAAAGATGTCTTTGTTCCTCTGTCTGCTGGGAGGGGTACCTGCTGTTTGGAAATACTTGAGTACCCTTAGATAGGGCAGAGTAGGAATCACTTAGGTAACAGTATAGCAGAGCACTTTATGAGTACAAAGCCATGCATGTATTTCCTATCTGCTCTTTTCCAGATTTTCATTTCTGCTTTATGCTCATTTTTCCTTAGGCTTGGATAAACAGGGGATGTTCAGCTGCAGAGGCTCAGGGGTTTGCATTGTGTGGCAGAGTGGGCCAGGGCCAAGGAACATTAAATCTGAGGTGCGGATGGCTTTGTGGTGTATGTCCTTAGAATGGATTTTGCTTTTAGATGCTTGACAAACTGCCAAAGCAGCAGGCAGCATGGATGTCTCTGCCTTAGCCCTCATGGTATTTTCCAGGCCATTAATGTTGGGCTGCTTGCACTTGCTCAGAGTCCTGCCCATCCTCTCTTCAACACATGCACACTCTTTTCCAGTCAAACTTGGCATAAGGGATGACTTCATGTCTGTGAGATGGTTTGCTACCAGTGGCAGCCCCCCTGCTGAAGCAGACATGCCACACTGTGGACTGCAGTAGCAGATAGGAGGGTGTTCTAGTCTCTGAGGTGGTTACAGCTGTAGTTTGCAAATGTGGGAGATACTTTCCTCATTTTAAGTTGCACCCAGTGAATGTGAGTACAGGATTCTTGCTACATAACCTCTTTCCAGAAAATAAACATCCTCAGTTCCAGCCAAAGCCTCTCTTTGTGAAGTCATGAAGATGTCTGTTCCTTCTCCTGAAGCTCAAGGTCATCTGAGCTCTTTTCTTCTATGCTTCTGCTAGGGAGCCAGCTCAGAGGCTGCTTGCTGATTGTACCTCAAGTTGACACTTACCACCTCCTGCTCCTGTCTTCAGATCTATTTGACCTCTACTGAATTTAGCCTTTAAAGTTCAGTGGGTTGTTTAAATGCTTTTGTGATGTTTGGCTTTGATGGCATTAGTAGCAGCTGCTTTCCTGGGAGTGGTGAAGGACACAACGACTGGAGATGCTTCTCCTTTCTCCCCCTACCTGCCCTTCACTCTTTTCTTTTGTTTGGCCCACTTCAGCCACATCACTGGGGGATGGGGTTTAAATCAGTTGTAGTTTGCAAAACTGGTGGCTCAAAATATCTGCAGGTAAGGGACATCTGAGATGACACTAATGTAATGGTACTGCCCCCCAGGGCTGCCCCAGTGAAAAATCCAGCATGGGCTCTGTCTGTCTCTTCCCCATCTCTCCCAGTGCAGCCCCAGACCCTCTGCATTGAAGATCCTTTGCAATGTAGTTTGGTGAGTAACGATAAGCACAGTAAACTGGCAGAATCCCGATTGGCTCAAGAGGCAGTGAGCTCTCGAAAGTGCACTTGTGAATAATATTCATGCATATTAAAGTAATGGCCATAAGTACTAATCACATCTCAAGAGATGGAAAAGGCAGTCAGTAACTGAGGACCAAACTCGGATAAAAATCGTAATGTTTAATCCACTCTAATAAACCTGTCAGTCTTCTCAGGGATAGAGAAGGAAAATCACCATTAAACAAATCAGTGACAGGGGGAGTCAGTACACTGAATGGGCAGACTGGCCCATCCTTTGGGCTGTGGTATGAGTGCATAGTAAAGCCCTGCTGACATCCAGAGGGTGCTGTGGAAGTGCTGAGACAGGTCTTGCTGGGCTGACTTCCAGTATCTAAGCAAGCCTGAGGAGAAAGGGACAGAAACATTAGTCCAGTCTTGTGGAGAACAAGAGCACTATACTGGGATTTGTAAGGAACAGGCTC
>JANRGW010033217.1:47491-102758 GCA_024733675.1 Psilopsiagon aymara
TGTTCCTGGTCTAAAACTTCAACATGTGCAAGCAAACTAAACCAACTGAGTGAAAGAAATGTCAACCCTGACCAGAAACATTAGTCCAGTCTTGTGGAGAACAAGAGCACTATACTGGGATTTGTAAGGAACAGGCTCTGAAAAGACCAGAAAAGATTTGATAAACATTTAAGAAAAGCTCTTATGTCTTTTAGAAGAAAGATAAAACTGGAAAAGTGCCTTTTTTGGTCTTCCCTCACCATCCTTGACTTAATTAATTATTTGAAAGGAGACCTGCAACGTTAGCAATCTTCCATTAATTCAATAAGTTTAATGATTTTGAAGGAAATGTATTTTCTGTGACTATAGAATCGCAATAGTTCAAATAAACCTGCTCCTCCGACATTTCTCTCTTGTTTTTATTCCTAAGACATCTCCAAGCCATGTCTTGCCTTGTTCTGGTTTCCTGTTATTCTTGAGCAGCTCTAAGTTGTTCACATCCTCCCACAATTTCTAGTTGAATATAGGTTTCATAGGTTTCCCAATAAAGTTGTCTAGATTTTTTTTTTTCCCTTTATTGAAAGCGATATGATTATCTGAGTTTCTCCTGCCATCTGGTACTGTGCATTGAGAGCCCCAATCCATGGTGTTAACTCCTCACTGGTATTTTCTCTTTTGCTTGTGTTTGATGGGACTCCTAAGCTGCATTGAATTCTACAGAAAACACATTTGTGGTGGCTCTGAACTCCCTCATCTTGGGCTTTATGTCACTTTTTGCTGTCTTGAGAATGTTCCTGTTGAAAAGCAAACTAAAAATGCTCTTTCCTCTAGCTGGCTCACTGCACTACATTCCTGCCCTCCTCCTGTTATGCCATGCGAAATAACCTAGTTTAGGATAAAAAACCCACCACATGGATGGAGAGGTTTAGTGTTTGCCTTCATGAAACAATGCTCGAAAACATCTCATTTGCTGAAGTGTTGACTTTACTATAGAGCTAAATATTGGCATGACCAATAATTTATGTGAAACAGTAAAATCTTTGCTTTTCTTCTGAATTCATACTTGCTGTGGTGCAAGAGAGAGAGCACTGCATGTATTAAGTGTGATTTGGATGTAAGTGTTCAGCATATGTTTGATTATCTTCCCATTTTATAAAGGGCCTAGACTTCACTCATGAGTACAACAGAAACTGTATTTCAGAGCAGAAGCTCATCTGTTTTCTCTAGATGTGAGCTCTTCAGCTTCTAGGATGTGCATTTTGGCTTTTTGTTACGGTGTGGTGATGCAATAGGATTCTTCCTTCTCCAAAGGGGCTTTTATATGTAGATATGTTTATATACCTACACACACATTAAAGATAGCTCCAAGTCCAAAAGCCTAGGTTTTATATATTTTATTCATAAAAACAGATTTGCAACAATTTATTAAAAATTGATCTCATGCAGTATAAGGTTATACAAGAAATTCTTCATTTACATTTTATTCTGGCAGTTCCAGTCTAGTTTAAAGCATTTGTGCACTAACATCATTGGAAAATGCCATTGGGGCACAGCCTCTTCATAAATTTACAGTACATTTTTGCTGCAGTATAAAAGAACAGAAACATTAAATAGCTATATTCACTTGGTTGGTCTTGTTATCTGCAGTAAAGTAAAAAAAAATGTTATGGGAGAAGCTACAGTATCATTGAGACAAAGAATGTACTGCATGGTTTAAACCTAATAAATGTCGCACAGTCAGTATTCACGAAGTTACAGACACACACACACACTCACCTCCAATGGTCTGATACTTCTGGTTTGTTTTTTTCCTGCTAGGTTGGAATAATATTTCTACAGAGATCTTTGTGTACACATTATATACAATATTGTAATTTTTTCTTTTTAAAAATTAACATTCCTTTTGAAATAAACCAGGCCCTGATGATATTAATAAAGCAAGAGAATACTGTCAACACACATTGAGTGACAACGTCAGTGTTTAGTGCTTAAACAGAGTAATGAGTTCTATTTTACTGTGTTTATACTTACACGGTTTTGTTCTAAAAGCTACAGATATTTCCATAACCTCTCTTACTGTATGTGCCAAGTGAAATAATTTGTGATGCTCCTGATTGAAAGATTTAGATACATATTCAAGTTGGTTTTGGCCACTATGAGGCATATTTTATTTTTAATGGAGATTTATGCTAGCTTTCAAAGCTGTGGTTAAGTCCCTCAGCTAATAAACCTCTACAGCTGTGCTTCAGTCATTGCTGATTTGTAATCCCTTATAGGAATGTCATTCCAAAGGTTTGGTCGGAGGTGCACAGGTATTGGTCAGAGAAAACTGAGAGCCCAGTGGGTGCTTCATGTGTTTCCCCCCCCCCCCCCCCTACTCTCAGCAAACATCCCTGGCAGTGAGATGCCACTTTTCCAGTCCCTTGGAAAAAGAAGCTGCATGTCTGTCTCACCTGTGCCTGAGGTTTTGGCTCTAGAGCAGGTCCAGACAGTATGCCACTATCATTCATCCTAATTAATTTGGTTCAGGGGATGGAGCTAATGTATTAAAACCCATTGCTTTTTTACAGTCCTTTTAGGATTCAGATAAAATATTCTATTGGTAAATTTGATTTGTCCTCTCCACTATCCACTACAACTGTCACACGCAGGTACAAAGCAAACATAGTGTATATTCACATCTATGTGCTCTGCAGGCTTTGGCTGCAGCAGCAAAGTGCTGTGCCCTAAGCCCTCCCCCCCAAGTCCACTAAATTAATTTTATTGTGGTGTGTAACATAATTCAAACAAACTATGAAAAACAATCCATCCTGTGACATTAAGACTTTACTACCCATCTCTCCTCAGCTTCTTGAATTACCATCCCTAGGACTTTCACTGACAGTTTAGTACAATACAGTTGGTGGTGTTTATTCTGAAGTAGGTGCAGAAACTTTGCTATAAATAAAGCTGCAGATGGTCAGCAGTCACTACCTTCATCCCTGTAGAAGGGTGAAGTGCTCTGCTCCCAACCGGCAGCCCTCCAGCTCAGACAACTTGGAGCTGGAGCTTCAGCCTCTGCTTGGGTTTTGCCTACAGCTGCAGGTTAAGGGTGACCCTGCTCACAGCACTGCAGAGTCTCAATGACACCCGAGGAACCATTTCTCACAATCCTTTCCTATCGAACACCGTCCCTGAAATGGAAACAAGCAAGACTAACCAGTGCAGAATGCTTCCAGTGATTTAACACAACTCTTGTAAAAATGAGTGGATCTATTTCAGTAAATATGGTATAGCTCAACCATTGTATTTTCCTTACATGGATACAGTGTAGAATTGCATGTTCTCAGGAGCCACATAAAGCTCAGTGACATTTGATTGTTTTGTTTTTCCTAGAGTCTTTTTTGCAAGATCCATATTTCCCATCCTCCTTGTTGCTAGTAGAAATTTGGGAAGAAACGTTTTTCGGTGACTTCTATGTGAAGAAATAAAAACTCCATGAATAAGGCTACAGATCAAACTCCTTGTGTCCATCTCCTTTGCCTTCCCACATGAGTTACACAGGCACTCCTGTGATGACGGCCTCAGCAGTAGTTCCTCTGCAGTAAGAGCCAATGTTGCATGTTTGTAGCAGAGTTCTAGGTCAAATTGTAGTCCAGTCATTGAGTACTTAAAAGCAGTTCAGGAAGCACTAATCTCCCTTTCCTACAGCCCCGAAACCATTACTCGGAAGGAAGGTGGCACGTGTCTGTGCCGAGGGCTGGCACTGGGGCTTACGCAGGGACTGGCACAACTAGCATCAACTCCTCCTATGGATGGCAAGTAGGCATGATGAAGAATGGGCAGCTGCAAAGACAGCCGACGCTGTATGCTGTGGGAGAGACACAGGGAGACTAGTGTTAGCCAGGAGGAAAATGTTATACGTTACGTGCTTGATATGTTTGCTGGTTGCTGTAAGGGTATTTTCTGTGCCTGCTGCTGTGGTGGAAAGGGTTAATGCCAAGAGAATTACTCTCACTGCTGTTGAGCTGTGAAACTGTGTTATTTCCCCTTGGGGATTTTTTTCTGACAGGCTAGACATGACAAAGGAATCTAAGTTCTCAGAATCCCACAACCTTCTGAAATTCCCAGGCACTCTCAGGTTAATTGTTTGACTGCTAATACCCAAAAAAGGTAAAGCCTTAATTTTGCAATGAGGGCATATGACTTAGCAACCCCCACGGCAAAGTGATCTATTGCATGTAGAGCCCCAGCAAACTGTAGGCACATGCAAGGTCATGTCTGAGTTTTAAACCATGCATCACTTAGCAAGAGGATGTTAGAATGAAGGAAGGCATTTCTGCAAGTCCAGCTAAGGCAAACATAGGCGTATGGATGGAGGGAATTTGGACTGACAGCTTTTTCCATGTAGTTGCTCTTTGCAGTTTAGGTCTGTGCTTTTGAGGTGCTGGATGCTCTCAAGTTCCTGCAGTCAGCGTCGTGGCACTGAGGAGTTGGCACTCTAAAAAGAGTCTAACCTGCCACCCACACCAAAATTAAGTAGTTAGGAACCCAACATTCTGTATCCAATTTTCCAAGCAGATTGACATCATAACTGGTGATGTTTTGTTTTGTTTTGTTTGTGTTTTTTAAAAGGGATACCAAACCACACTCACAGCTAACCCCTCTCTGTGAAGAGCATGGTGTCATGAGACAAGGGCTGTGCTTCTCCCATGCTGTGAAGGTGCTAGCACCTTTCACAACATCGAAATCCAGAAGAGGTTTGTTAGTGCAAGAGATATTTCAGTGATCAAGATGTTATCATAACTGGACGGCTTCTGCATTTGGAAACATTCACTATTGAAACAAAGTGGCACTTTTTAAAGAGAAGACGGATTTCAAAGTGACAGAGCTGAACTGAAGACTGGCTTTTTGATTCCAAAAGAAATATGCTATTTCAAAGCATTGTATCAGTACAATAGCATTAAATTTACGTTTTCCTGTTATCTGAGACAATGATTGTGCACAGACAGATTTTTATAAAAAGCGTATGTTTGAAAGCTTGCCTTTGGACAGCCTTCCTGTTTCAAATGACGTTTGAATTCTTTTTTTGCTGTTAGGGAGTAGAGACAGCTACCAAGGCATCTATTGCACTGCTTGGGGAACAAACAGTATAGCTTTCAAGTTCAAACAGAAAGAAACGCGAAGCTACTTCTTACTTTCTTCACTACAAACTAAAGCAGTGGAAGTAGTTCTCCGCCTACTTGGGAAATTCTTTCTCATTTCATTATCTCTCATACTCCCTTTAAAAATTTGATGAAATATTAATCCAGACTGTTGATCACTGTAGTGCTGGCAGTGCATTCCTGGGACTAAACAAAATCCATTCATTGTTATTTTGCTTCTGTTCCTGACTCTTCCTGATGCTGTCAATGAAATCATGCCTCATTCCCAGGGAATGCAGAAGTGGCATGGCACACTGCTTCCATGTGCTGCATCCTTATGAGCCTGACACTGCAGATTGTCGTTCTGTCTCTTGTTGCAGTGTCAAATGCAGAATTGCCTGTGCTTATTTTCCCACCAGTGGAAATGCTTACTTTGTTCAGCTGTTACAGACTTCTCATTAAAGAGCTTTTTGAAGCTATTCCAAGAGAATCCAGTTGTATAATCAAGTGAAGGGGATTTTTTTCACTCATTAAAGTATTAGCCATACTATGGACAAAGCATGTTTATTTGGCTATGCCAAGGGTGGCTGCAGTGGGTAGCAAATTTTGTTTTAACTGTATTTAAAGTTTATTGTCACTTGAAAACTTTGTTCCTGGAAATTGAAGCTGAGGAGTGCAGCCTGGGACTTGCACACAATTAAGAATTTAGGCAAAACTCTTAGGAGGAAACACAAAACAAAACAAAAAAGTAACAAAATCCAAACAAACCTGCTATTTTCTCAAGCAAAAGTAAATCTTGTACCTTGCATCACTCTGTAGGTTTTTTTTTATTTAATAGCAGTATTTCCTTTCCTGTTTCTGAAGGGGGGCTGTAGAGATGCTGCGAAGGGACTCTTCATTAAGACTGTAGTGATAGGGGTAATGGGTTCAAACTTAAATGGGGGAAGTTTAGATTGGATATAAGGAAGAAATTCTTTACTGTGAGGGTGGTGAGGCACTGGAATGGGTTGCCCAGGGAAGTTGCTCCATCCCTGACGGTGTTCAAGGCCAGGTTGGACAGAGCCTTGGATGACATGGTTTAGTGTGAGGTGTCCCTGCCCATGGCAGAGATGTTGGAACTAGATGATCTTAAGGTCCTTTCCAACCCTAACTATTCTATGATTCTATGATTCTATTTTTAATCTTCACCCACCCCTGCCACATTTTGCCAGTGCATTTGGGGCAACCTCTGGTATCAACCACTGGCCAGGGGATGAAGGGATTTAAAGTACCCCTGAGGAGAAGGACTGGGGGGTATTGGTGGATGAAAGATTTGACATGAACCTGCAGTGTGCACTTGCATCGCAGAAGTCCATTTTTATCTTGGGCTACATCCAAAGAAGTGCATCTACAGGTGAAGAGGGGTGATTCTGCCCCTCTATTCTCCTCTAGCGAGACCCCACCTGGAGTACTGTGTGCAGCCCTGGAATCCTCAGCGTCAGAAAGATACAAACTTGTTGGAGAGAGTCCAGAGAGGGCTACAAAAATGGTCAGAGAGCTGCAGCTCCTCTCCTATGAAGACAGGTTGAGAGAGTTGGGCTTGTTCAGCCTGGAGAAGAGAAGGCCCTGGGGAGATCTTACAGCAGCCTTCCAGTACCTGGTGGGTCTTATAAGATAGATGGGGAGGGACATTTTGGTAGAGTCTGTTGCAATAGACAAGGGGTAATGGTTTTAAACTAAAAGTGGGTAGGTTTACACTAGATATAAGGAGGGAATCTTTTACAATGGGGGTGGTGAAACACTGGAACATGTTGCCTAGAGAGGCATCATGCGCCATCCTTGGATGTGTTCAAAGCCAGGTTGGATGGGGCCATGAGCAACCTGATCTATCTGAAGATGTTTCTGCTCACTACAGGGAGTTTGGAACAGATGATCTCTTCTGACTCATACCACTCCATGACTCTATGAATTTGTTTCAAGTTGTCCACACAATACAGATGTGTCAAAGCATATATATGGTGAAGTATGTTGGGGAGGGAATGGTTAGTATTAGTGGCTTTAGAATCAGAGGATAAAAGAGAACTGCAGAAGAAGATGGAAAGGAAAGGTGGTGCTGCACACAGAGCAGCCACTCCTCAGGGTATTGTGTTAGAATAGGGCATATATCCTCAGGTCTGTACAAAAATACCATTTATTAGGGATAAACAAAATCAAGTCAAAGCTTGACTTTCAACGTCAGTGCTCATAGGAACACAATGCACTGCACATGAAAATACATGATGCTACATCACAGGTAGAGGTATTTGAAAAATATTTTGGTTTTGCTACAGAAAACCACTGATGAGATCCATTGGTAAGTGAGGGGAACAGAAACAACTGTGTTACAGTCGAACATCTCAGATGTGCAGGAGTGTGTAAACTGTGTCTAAACATTCAGGGATCATTTCAGTTGATTCCTCAGCCCATTAATGGAGTTCTAAAAGACTACAACAAAGCAAGATATACTATCAAGTAAACTAATAATTCTAAATCCACTTTATTTTAATGACAGATTTGAGTAGGATCATAGATAGCCTAACATGGACCACTGTCAGGGAAGAAACTGAATAATAGAAGCATGTTCATGCTGAGCTGTATGACTGCCATGTAAGAATCCAGTCATAACTAACTTCTTTTGATGAGAATTTTTGGTTGCTATAATTGACGTAACGGGTTCCAGCAGGGTATTTTGCAGTCTTTTGTAAATGCTGATAAAAGCAGTGCTTTAGCTCCAAAAAAAAAAAAAAAAATCAAGTCAGTTTCTATTCTAATGGTTACAAAGTTATAAGCTGCTTTGAAGGTTACAAAAAAAAACTCATAAAGGAAATAATCTATCAAAATGGCAGGTTTTAGTGGGGTCCTGCAAAAAATCTATCATTACCTTTGCTCAGACATCTGGAAAACTGTTACATATTGCTGCTTTTAAAAAAAGAACAGTGTGGATTTTAATGGTGCCAAAACCTAATTCACCAAACTTAGGTCACTGATGAGATAACATGCAAGAATGAAGATGCATGGAAGAAAGTCTTTAAGGTCATGGAAGATATCCCATTGAATGCATTTATGTGGCCATCTTACAGATAAGCTGTGTGTGATCCAAGATGTGATCTTTAGATAAATAAGCAGGACTGCCAGCAGAAAAGAGTTGACTTTACATAAGAGACACCCCAGACTACTGGGAAATGAATGATTATATGTATTCTAAAACTGGCTCAAGCTGTTCTCTGGACTAGAGATAAATTGGTATGGTGCTGCTTCCATCCCTGGAGCTAAGCTCCACTAAACAGGGTTTCTGAATACCAGATTGGGCCTCAGCATTACCCAGGAGAGCCCAAGTTGATACAACTGTGCTGGCAGTATGCTAACAGGCACCATGAAAAATCAAAATGCAGGGCTCAAGCCTGTGCACCAACACTGCTATTCCTACCAGAAGAAGTGTTAATTTACACTGTGTAGTTGGTGTGAACAGGAGGGAAAACAGACATCCCTAACTATTCGCTCCTCATATCTGATTGTCTGACTTGGGTATAGAATATTTTACATGGCACATGGATAACCTACTGGGTCCTGCCCAGTGGGAAAGGGAGCAAGAGGCAAAGGGAATTGTGAATCATCTATAGTCATGCTCTAAGGCTGTCTTACCGTCATACAGACTGCATTTTCCTTAGGTCAGGGTTCTAAATCTGAGCAAAGCACAAAACAAATATTTTTCACATTCTGACTGAGATGACTACAAGGGCATGTAATGGGAGGAAAAGGGGTAATGGCTTTAAAATGAAAGAGGATAGAGTTAGGTAAGTTATTAGGTAAGTTGTTAAAGTCCCCTCCACATGCCAATGGATCTCATCAGCAGTTTTTTGTAGCAGAACCGAACTGTTTTTCAAACACCTCTGCATCTGATAGAGCATCATGTATTCCCATGTGCAAGCCCTATGCATGCAGTAAAATGAGAGAGAAAGCACAAACTAAAGCTTGTCTTTAACTTCTTTTTTGTATGTTTGTTTGTTTCTTAACAAAAATGTTACATTTAGTAGCCATGGAAGGACAGAAGTGCTGCCGACAAGTGGAAAATATGCCCATGCACGCAGGATGATATCCTTAAAGATCGTGAAGTTAGGAAAGAGGCAATCTTTTGTCGAAGAGAGGGAATCACAAAAGCCTAGTCTTGAAGATGGCTACAATTCTCCCCTCTGGCAGGTCCACAGTGCCAGTGTGGTGTTGCTGTGGTATCGAAACTACCAGCATCTCCTCAGGGGAGATACTGACCCTTGGACGTGGCGCAGTCACATCTGTGCAAGTGCTGAATTACAGAGTTTTGATTTAGCAGGACTTTATTAATTGCTTTCCACAAATGTCAGTGACTGTTCAGATTTGTACTGACCTGCTCTTTCAGACCTTTAGGAAATCTCAGTTTCCCCATCAGTTACCACTAGCCTAGAGGAAGTTCTGTCTTTAGTAGAGTCATAGAATCATTGAATAGTTAGGGTTGGAAAGCACCTTAAGATCATCTAGTTCCACCCCTCTGTCGTAGGCAGGGCCGCCTCACAATAAACCATGCCACCCAAGGCTCTGTCCAACCTGGCCTTGAACACCACCAGGAATGGAGCATTCACATCTTTCCTGGACAACCCATTCCAGTGCCTCACCACCTTTACAGTAAAGGGTTTCTTCCTTATATCCAATCTAAATGTTGGTGTTTTTTTTTTTTTTTTTTTTTTTCCCCTGTATTAAGTCCTCATTGGGACAACTGAATTATCTTAAGTGTCTGTGTTTTTCTTACCATCCCTCTTAATGTAAGAGGGCCACGTGCAGATGAGGCTGCATTCACTCTACATTATTTCTGACAAATGGTGCTGCAAAAAGACAGACCTCTAATAGCTATGCATTAAAGCATGCTGCTGACCCCATAAAGTCATGAGAGCTTTCTCAGTGAGAGCCCTGTTTCTGTGAAATAACCAGTTATTTCAGCTAGTGAGGGCTTTTTTTTTTGGTGCATGTGTGTGCACTTGTGTGTGTATTAGATCTCTTCATGTTTGGATTAGGAATAATTTTGAGTGCAAGGACAAAGTGAGAAATCCATGTGTTTTTCTGCACCAGGTAGTACAAGGCAGTTACTGGTATTTGCAATCAGGTTTGCTGTCACTGATGTAACACGTGACTCAGCCTAGTAATTTGTTTAATTTATTGTGTTTTAAATTAGCTTTTGAGTTGCCTGTGTACAAAACAGGAGTCTGACAGCTGTTAGCCCAGAACCTGATGAAGTGGTGCCTGTGGAACTAGGCTGCCGTGGGGAAAGGGCTGATCCAAGGACAAGTGAGCATGGTGCTTCCCTGAGCTCTGGCCCACAGAAGGCCCTGTTGAGCTGGAGGAGGGTAGTATGTGATTTTATTGTATAGGTTCCTGGAGAGAAAAGCTGATGCCGTAAGACTTTTTTCCCTTTATGAAACTAGCAAGTGCTTTGTGCCATCCTCTCCTTGTAGCTGCAGCATTGTTTCTAAGGGAAACTACTTGGTGCAGGCTTTCCTGTGCCAAAACTGAGGACCAGCTGCTATGGCAACGTTGAAAAGCCTTCAGACTGTTTTTATTTCTCAGCTAGTTTAAGATTGAAAGAGAACAAAATGGCTATGTACACTGTGACCTCCTCTAGCTGGTGTGTGAAAGAACTTGAAATTTTGATAATAGCCATGGCACGTGTGTGCACGTATCTTTAGACATCATGTTATGGATGTTTCTAACAAGAGAAAAGAAATATGCTAGTCTGCCTTTGGGGCACCTTAGGATCTAGTGTCCTTGATGTCTTTTACATTTGGTGGTGATGGTAAGCTGGTGGCATGGAGGCATCACAGTACAACACTGGTGTCTCAGAAGTTGCCATTCACATCTGTTGCTGACGGTCCAGGCTTTTTCCGTAGCTGGTGCTGACTGAAAAGGATTACAGTGAAGGTCTTCCCATAAAAATTCATGAAAGAGTAATATTGGATTTGATGAAATGTAATAATTTAAATCAGCATCTTATCAGCAAGACAAATTGTGTCCAGGATGAAATTTATGGCTAAAACAGCAGAAAGTGCACATGTCCAAGCATATGTATGATGAGAGCATGCATTTCTTTCTGAGAAAGGAATGCCTCTTTCTGTACCAGTATGTAATGGTGTATACTTACTGTTCTGGAGAGTTGATGTCTTCTATAGGGTCTTTGCTTGTTCTGGAAGGGTCTGATGAGCCCCATTGTGCTGGTGGATTTTGATCAAGGTGATTTTTCAAAATGGCTTTCTCACCATCTGGATGGAGAACACATTCAATTTTACCTTACTGTGACTGAGTGATAACATTTTTTAATTGCTTCATCTTAAGATTTCCCAGCTATTAATAAGGCCTATATTCCAGTTCAGAGTCAGGTTTCCCTGTGAGTCTTTGGTACTCTTATGTTTTGATGACGTTCATAGGAACTACCATGGGAAAACAGAAAAGGGGCAAAACCTCTTTTGCCCTTCATTTGCTCTCCCGCATCCCACTCAAAAAAACCAAACACAAACCAAACCTTGTTGCTCATCTCTGTGTAGTTCTATCATGCTTTCTCACCCATTTAAGGTTGTGTAAAAAATTAATGTAACTGCAGCATCATATTAACTTGCACGCAAACACTGTTACCTTTTCTCATGAAGAAAACCTCTTATTTTAGTGTTTTCCTAAAAAAACCTACAATCTCATTGATGTATAAAACCTTGGTACTCTTGCAATCTCATAAGCATTTAAGTGCTGTCATTTAACTGTCTGCTATCATTTAGCATGGAAATATGATTCGTATCTGTCACACTGGTCCATAGGCTGCCTGCAGGAAGGACAGCTAGTGATTTCATTGAGCTTTCTCCTGCTGCTCTCATTTCTGCATAGTGATAATACAGAAGATAATAATGTTCCCTGTAGGTAGCTTCACTTGTTTCCTCTGGGTGTCCTGGGAGTCCCAGACTAGCTGCGCTGAAGCCTGTGGCATTGTTCCCCCTGGGAAACGTGGACGAACACAGCCATTTTAAGAAGTCTGCCTTCACCAGGGATCCCTTCTGTTTCTGCCTGCTTTTCCAATGTCTCCTCCTGTGTTAAGCCAAATAAAGTCACATGGAAAACATCTGAGTAATGAGGACAGTGCACAGTTTTCATAAATAATTACAGAGCAGCTCCAAATCCATCACAGGCAGTTGTTTGCCACACACACAAAGAAACAGTGATTGCTGCAGGCACTAAGGCAGCATGGATGAGAACTTCAAGGTAGATTCTTGAAAAGGACACTGGAGTATTTGAATGCAAAAAATGGGTATAAGGAGGAAGAGACGGAAAATAGCATAGGGAAAATGAAAATAGCACAAAACCACCCAGTGTGCATTGAAGGCTTAAGCTGATTTTCTGTTCTACTAATGCTCAGAAGCCTCAAACAGTGCTTAGGTCCCAGCATGCTAGGAATATATACGTTATCAACAAGCACTGGTGGGACAAAACCAGCAGTAGAAACAAAGAAAGAGGGAAGAAGCTGGAAGCAGAAACAGAAATGTTTTGAGGGCAAACTCCAATATGTATAATTGCCCTCCCAGCATAGTCATCCCTGGCATTATTTTGTAGTGTTCACTTTCTGCTGTGAAAAATCTAACAAGCAGTCTGAAAATAAGTAAAGAGGTGAGGATGCAAAAATGTGCAGACGTGGGTATCACTATAGCTCAGAAGAGCAGGAGGGATTATTTTTCACTTATGATGCATGGAAGTGAAGGGTTTGAGAAAGGAGGCATCCAGAACACATGAATCTGCTTCTGTTGGGGCAAGAAAGTGTCAGTAAAAGCGAGCTAAGGAATTTAGCTGTAGCACAAAGGGTGCTTGAAAGGATGATATGACAGGATTCAGTGAGGGTTTAGATGTGAAGGGAGGACAACAAAGTGTCAAACCTGACAGTGGCTAACGTAAGCAAGTCTATCATCTCCGGGTAGCCTGAAGTTTGCTGGTGTGGCATTTGCTGTCACAAGATTTCAGTTTTTATTTTTCATATATCACATTTCTATGTATATTAAGCTTGACATTTGCATAAAAGCCTTGTGATGTCTATAAACAGACATATAGAAAAGAACACTTTTTACTTCCATGATTAAAACCAACATTCAGTCCTGAGCTGATTAAAGCTGACAATGAAAACTGCTGACTTTATGATATAGACCAAAGTTAAAAATTGAGTAATACTTGTAATTAGGGATGGAAATGTATGTTATTTAACTATTTTAGTGTTCCAGCTCCTTTGGCCAAGATAAGTGGTTTAATCTTTTACAAAGCCACTGAGGACACAAATCTTCATCCAATGACTGGAATATGCAACTGTTTGGCTCCGGGAGTATGTTATTTTATATCTGTGTTGTACGCCCCTAAAGGGGTTTCTTTATGCTGTGAAAGAAAGAGAAGGAGGTGGTCCCTGCCAAAAAGGTGGGGGATTTAGTTTAAAGTAGAGCAGTAATCATATATTCTCTGCCTACTCACCCCTCAACACCAACTGCCCATATATCACTGTGTTATTCTTAATAGACCCTTTCCTACCACTCTTGCAGATGACTTTCCCTTAATATACTGCATACATTTCTGCATGTAGTTACTATATACAAGTTTTAATGTATATATATAAAATACAGACAAAATCTACATAAAACCTGACAATACTGAGATTTTTTTTTTTTTTCTTTTCCCTCTGCTTCTTTCTAAATACAAAAAAATCTGGGCAATTCTTCTTTGTTAAGCTTTTTGGGAGAGGAGCTGTTAGATTTGTATTCTGCAGCTATGGAAACAAGGATATCTTTCTTTTTTCTTTTTTTGTTTTTCATTTACCTTTCATTTAAATAACGAAGGACAAAATTCTCACTTAGTCATATGCTTCCAGGAGCTGGAGCTTAAAGAAAAAACACTATTACCATATGCACTTCAAAAACTTCAGGAAACTGATTTTATATACATGGACAACTGAAAGAAAATAAATGAAGGGTAATGGTAAACATCTGAATTCCCAGTTTCCCCTGGAATGTGTAGCACTGCTTTTGATACTTCCACATAGTTTCTTCCTCTGTCCATTAAATATGCCACTTGAAAGATGCTCTTCGTTCTTAGGCTAGTGTCTGCCATTACAGATGCGACTGAACAAGTTGCAAGTTGCACTGGGATGATCCAGCTCCCTTCAAAATTGAATTTACATTAGCCAGAAGCACTTTCTAAGTAATTTTCACCTTCGTAGACCTCAATCTGGAACTCAGAAATCTAGATAAGTGATGCCTGAGCACTTTCTATTTGGAAAACTGTCGTGAAAAAAAGGCAAATGGATCTCAAGGGCCTTGCATGACACTCACTGATGGGTTCATTAGAAAACAAAACCTGCTGCCCAATTGTCAGTGAGAGCCAGAAGGCTTTGGCTCAGGACCTTTGCGTACCTGCAGCAGAGAAACAATTTCCAATTACAAAGCTCTGAGCTGAAAGAGCACAACTGATGCTGGCTGCAGGGAGGCTCAGTGAGGGGGTCACTGTTCCCAGCTGCTTGCCTCTCCCTCTGCCAGGGGTGATGCTCATTTCAGACCTGCCATATAATCACCCTGCAACCTGGTGCTGTCAAAATTACCTGGGCTTGCTTAAATGCACTGTGCATTTTAATGCCTGTTCAGCTGCAGGCAGAAAACACGAGGTGACTACCACTGCTGCTAATTCTTCCTAGATTTTAGAAACTCTATTTCTTTAACTAGGAGTGTGTTTTGTTGCTGTTTGTACACTGCAGCTTTATTGAACATCTTCATCATGACACTTTAGTGGCAGTATTCCTCCCATGGCTTACAACTGGATGGCAGAACTCCTTTTTGCCCTGCATCCTGCAATTCCACTGTTGTTTTGTCTCTGCTAGAAAGCATACTTTATGCTCCACAGAGAAGCAAATGTGGTTTAATAATGACTTATAAGAGGTGGCAGAGATAACCTTGCTGATTTACTCAAGAACTCTGGAAACTTTAAAGCTAGAGGTAGATTGTTAAAATCTGCTGTAATTTTTCACAGTTATGTTTGGACTGGGAAACATGACTAGCCAGGAAAAATTAAAATAAAAGGAAAGACTAAGAGGATCATATTGTCTGCTGGGCATATCAGGAAAAGTCTCCTGAACTGAGCTCACAGCACCAGGCAGTCTAAATCATGACATCTGATTGCTATGTTTTGAAAGGATGAGGTTTTAAAAGAAAAACCAGCAAGACTCTCCTCTGATTTATACTACTTTAAATCAGAAGAAACTCCCTTTACTACAGATTTATTCTGTGCAAGAAAGGGCAGGTACTGTACCTCTGGCAGTTTGGTTTCCCTGTTGAAATAGAAACAAGCTCCAATTTCAGGTTTGGAATCCATTTGCTAGGCTTCATGGAAACTAGTGTATGTGTCTCTATATATTTCTATATACAAGGCATATAATGAACTATATCCTTTCCTTAAAACAGGATTCCTTTAAAGGAGTTATTTCTGAAAGCCTTTCCTTTGAATCTGTGGTTTCAATCTCAGGTTTAATGCTTGAATCGCACTAACTTCATAGAAGTAATATTTCTCCCCTCTGTCACAGATGAACTCTGTTTTGTTTGACGTTTATGAGCAACATGCCTTTGAAATCTGTTTTTCTTTGAGCTGCTTTTCCATGGGGAAAAACTAACACTAGAAAACATTGGAGTGGGGTGACAACTGACAGTACGTAGGCATATCTGACATGTAAATGAATGCTCCCAGTCCGTTTACAGCAATGAGTAAAGGCTGTTTTCAGGCTCAGAACAGAAAAGGCTTTCTGAGAAACCAAGGGTGCCTGCAGAGATTGAACCTGAGAAAAGGGTTTGTCCATAAGTGGGGACTATTGCAAGGCTGCCTCTTGTTTCTTATGTACCTTCTGCAAGATGGCTGTCGTTCATTAATTTCCCTCATGCACTACTGTGAAATGTACCGTCAAAGGTAGAAATAAATGGAGATTCTTCTGCAGGATTTCTTCTGAGCTTGGCTTTATGTGAACCCCTTGCAATCTATGAATCATCCATGTAGAAATAATTTCATATAATAAAATGTCAAATAGAAGTCAAATGGAGTAAGATTGTATGATTCTAAGCACAGCAAAATTATCCAGCCTCTCTTCCCCCTTCCCCCAACAGCATAGGAAATTCTCTCTGTATTTTTCCAACTTCTATCTCTGCAAGGACTTGCACAGTAGAAATAACTTCTACCTTCACAAAGTCTCTCCTGTTCTGGCACACCAGCTACATGAGTTCAGAGAGCCCTTTTGGGAAGCTCTGGTTTGTGCCCGTGCCAGGGTGTTTTTTCCTGGAGCTGTGCAACACAACCTTCCTCTTTACACAGCATCACAGTTACAAGCATTTGTCCTCCTTTTTCCAAATGTCAGCCTGGAAAACTCAGCCGTGTCTCCAAGCTTGGCTCTTTTTGCTGAATGGCATTGCCAGTAACAGAACTGCCCAACCCAAGTGTTGGTCTCACCCACAGCTCATCCTTGCCTCAAACCCAGGCTGTAATGCAGCCCTGCTGCTTCAGCAAGGCGACCGGATCCCACAAATGCCAGGGGAGAAGTTCACGTTGCACTGTGCACAGAGCTGAGGTCACTGGCAGACACAGTGACTTAAAATCATCTGAGGAATGTATTAGAAGTTAGAGGGATGCCCTTTAAAATTTAGCTGAGGAAGCCACTTGTTTGTGGTCCCAGAGCTGCAGTCCATGGAGCTCATTGGGAACTGCTTGACCACACAAAGCTGTCTAGCAGGGCAGACAAAAAGCCTGCATTAAAAAGTAAGCAATCAAACCATAAACTACGAGCCACATTTTCCTAATTGCTTTTCTTACATAGCCAATTTCTGTAGATGTCTCAGGGACGTTAGAGGTTTGTGAACGAGAGAAGAGCGATTCTGATAATATCTGTCTTTAAATGAGATCTACTGGAATAAGGCGTAAAGAAGTCCCTGTGTTGGCAAAGACCTCCTGGGCTACACCAGGAGCTGTTGCTGTTAATAACTAACCAGGAATCCCGAAGCTATGAAACCTTGACTAAGGTAAGGCAGTCATAGGAGTAAACAGCTGTGTGTGCCCATTTTGGTTAATGTAATTTAAATTTTGTATCCTAAATCCATATTTGATGTAAATAAGGGTGGTGGGGAAGGAGGGGGAAAATAACCTCCTTTGGCACTTGCCTATAGAAGTTAGTAAATTTTAACTCTAGACAACTTTTACAGATGAGAAACCCACTGAAGTGTACCATGACATTAAAGTTTTATTAGGAGTTGTTTGAGATGTATTGCATAAGTGCTGTATTATTATCAGTTCTCTGAAGTGCAGTGAAATTTGTAAGCAATAACAATGGAATACACTACATGGAATTCTCTCTGTGAACTGTTAGGAACAGCAAAGCATTTTATAAAGGGGACTGAGAGGATTCAGTCATGTCCACAGTGCAAATGTGGCAAATGATCTGCTATGATTTCTAGCTCCAAGCCTGCTGCTATTTTTGTTATCTCTCTTCACTATCCTACTCTCACTCTCTCAGCTCACACTTTTTGCAAGGTCCAAGGTAGGCACAAACCTTGTCATCACCTTAAAAACACTGGACTGGCTTCCTCAGCTGCATGGTGGAGGTGAGAGACATGGCTACTTCCAGAGGTCATGCTAATTATTCACAGTTCCAAAGCTTTGCTCAAGTACCATCAAGGACGCATAATTTCAAGGTTCTGTACTTTCATTTACAGGAAGTTACATGAAATACATAGCTGCAGAAAGCATAGTTATGTCAGTCAGAGTTAGCTTTCCTATAGCCGTAAGGGCCACAATTTTTTTAAGTACCATTTATGTGATGTCTGTTTGCATCTGCACAAAAGCAGCAGTGAGTCAGCAGCCTGAATTCTTCAAAGCCTTGTTATTTTGATTGGAATGGCAAATTTAAATTAAGCACAGAGGTTTGACTATTGGGAATGGATGCAGTGAGAGAAATAGCAGATTCAGACATGTAACCAAGGGACAGGGAAATAAGGAAAGAGAGAGAACATGGGACAGAAGAAATGGAAATGGAGGGACAGAAAAAGGCTAGCAAGGGTTGTGGACATGGTGGCTCAGAGCCTGGAAGTATGAATATTTGATATCACTTGAGTCAGGATCCATAATGCTCATGCTTGGGGCATTCACCACCCAGTGTGGGACCAAGATTCAACTACCTGCTGCAAATTGGGATCCAGGTTCTTCTTCATTCCAAGGTTAATAAATACTCTAACTTGTCCAGTATAAAGAGGGCCAAGGAAAAAGTCCTTCTTCACCTCCCTCTTTTGTGTGGAGCTTTACATTTTAGGTCCATTCAGAAAACTGTGCCCAATGACTTCAGTGTGCAGAAGAATATCTACCCTGTAAATCCTGATTATACATAGTTGCAAGCTACTCTGTACATTAGGGCTTAGTACTTACAGGTGATTTTAAATACATACCTTGCAGCAGATATGTAGAATTTGGGGAACTGTTCTGGGGGAAATTAGGAACACGGACAACCTTGGATTCTGCCGCTTACAGCAGCAGTTAGGCATCGATGTCTTGTAGATACAGCCACAAGTAAGTGCAGAAAGGTTATGTTTTCTCCTTGATTTCTTTGCCAGCATCCTACTGCTAATGGAGTGCGACCTGCTGTGGGAAGCATCCCATCCTAATTTTATACCCGTTGTACCTCTTGAGAATCATTTTTGTTTCTCCAACCCAAACTCAGACGGCTCAATGTATCTTTTCTGCTTGAAACATTATTCATGATTTATCATTTTTCCTGGAGCATCTGACATGAGTGGAACATTCTATGTGTTCCCTTCAAACACTTAGTAAAACTGCCTCATCCCACTCACTGATGTTAGTTCTTGCTGCTGATCTCAGCCCAATAATCACACGCCTCCAGCAGCTATTTACGTTTTCCTTTTCCTCCTTTCGCCCCTTCTGTTTTTTTAATTTTAAAAAGGACACTGAGAACTCTATGGAGCAATTCCCCCTTTTTTTTTTTTTTTCTCGCAAGTTACACAACCAATTGTATACCCAGGCTAAAACAAAAGGCACATGAAAAAGTAACCTTACCCCACCAAAACTTCAATAGGCTTCAAAAGCATATGTGAACCACTGCTGTTGTTCTAAAATTATTCTTCAACAACTATATTTACAGGAGGAACTTCTGTTCCACTTAACCAAGCTTATGCTGCCACATCAACGGGAAGCCTGAGCCTCTCATTGCAACAAACATGTAAGTCTACGACTTCCCAACACAGAGCAACTAGGTTTTCACACACTATAGTAATATTCATCTGTGCAAAGTCATTTGCCAGAAGTCACAGAGTAGACACATTCTAGAGTCAGAAATGGAAGCTGGGTGTCCTGACTTCCACTTTATTGCACTATGCACCAGATCTTAGTGCTTCCCAAAAGCAAAATAGCCTTAATGGAAGCAATATTTTCACATGTATTTCTTTAGGGAGCAATGCAAGAGGCACAGTAGAAACAGCTTACAAATATTACAGTCATCATGAAATCCTTTTTTATCAGTTCCTAGGGAAGAATTTTCATACATGAGTGCCTTCAATTCTACATTTAGAGTCCAAATCATCACTGAAATATTTACATGCTTCTCTTCTATATGCTTGTTAGCAGTGTCCAAAAGCAGGATTTGAACGCCCTACTCAGACAAGCACATATTAAACTGGGCTTCCTACTGCTGAAGGCTGGCTTGATTAACTCTCACAAGATCTGAAACATTCTGTGACTTTCCCCCCTCCAGGCAGCAAAGAAAACTTGACTTCTGAACAGAAGTACACTTTCATAAGTTTTCCACTTTACCGTGTGTATTATACATATAGGGTGTACAATAGAAGAAAATATACAGAGAAATAACTACTCAGTAGATACCATATAGCTTATTATGTGAATATGCATGCTTTCTGCAACACAACCAAAATATGTAAAGCTTTGACTTACCAAGATCTGAGTGCTCAGGGACCAATCCAATGAGGCTGCTATTCAAAATCTTGATGGGTTAAGCTACTAATGAATTTTACTAACTCTCACCTTTACTGTCTGTAAAGTTCCGTATACTAAGAATGTCATTAAGATCTTGATAGTGGTTCTGCTTAATGTATGTTGTTTTCTCAGGAGTGTCCTGAAGTTGCATTGTGACCTCTTCCAAGTCTTTGTCCAGCTGCAAAAGCGAAAGAATACGAATCCCTAAAAATTTAAGTCTATGCTTCAGGTATATGCAATGACTTTGTAGCTTTCTGTAATTAGACTAGAAGGCAGGTGGTAATGCAATTTCCAGACTGTGCCAAATGCATCTTTCTTATAGCACTACAACACTACTTCTGTAAGTCATATTACAACTAACAAAATTAATTCAGCTGTGATATTGCACACAGGACATGAGAAGAATATGCTTCAGTAGTAGAAAGTTTAAGCAATTCAGATGTACTGAAGAATGAGAAAGAAATGGGCATTAGAAATCCCAGCCTGAAAACCTTTCAACTATCTATTATTTATGCATACAAATGTGGCATGCATATAGCATATATAGCTATAACCATTTTGTTGAGCCAAACAAATTATTGATCATACAGGAGAATATAAGTGAACTATAACATCAGGGGCATGCATCAGGGGCATGTCCAGCCATGTGAGTGACTGCAAACATCTCTACAGAAAAATTTTGTTTCTGTAAAGATTTATTTTTACTCCTTTTACCTTAGAGAGCCAGAGTCCTGTTAGACATTTTTTTTTGCTTGTGCCTGTGTGTGTGTGAAATTCTGAAGAAAATCCAACTCACAGTGTTTAGTTTTGGGGCCGAGAACACTCTATACCTCTGTGATTTGAAAACTGCCCTATGTTTCATATCTTGTGTCTTAAACTGTGTTATCTGATAGCACTAAACTGCAGTTGGAAGCAGAATTTTCCAAGAGGAAAAAAAAAGGAAATAAGGCATGGGGGAAGAAACAAAAAAGGCTAATGGGCATTCAGTTGGCTACAGCTCTAGTAGAAATAACCAGAGACAAGCATCGTAATGGTGTTCTGGGATGCTTTCTGTAAACAGTTGTACAGGATGTGGTGTTCAGAGTATGTCTCACTCACTACTGGTTTATCTGAATTTTAAAAGTGCTGAATTTAAATTTACACTGATTCCTTATGGAACTGGGACATAGCAACTCAAGGTAGATAAGCCAGAGATGTAGCTGCCAGCCCACAGTAAGGCATGCTCCAAATCCCCTTGACAATGAGCACTTATTTGGATCTACTGGTGCTGAGTATTTAATCTATTTAAGCAAAGTCTAAAAAGATCAGTAGTGCACTAATATGGTTCAGTTGACCTGACCAGACTTACCTGTGAGCCTTGCAAAGCACAGGCTGAGATCTTGTGAGTTAGGAGACTTAGTAGCAAAAAAAATACAGTAGGATAAAGAAAGCGAAATAGCCACTAGCCAGCTGAGCCTTCATGAAGAACTGCAAGGCTCTCACATGGAAGGGAACTGGCAAAGCTGAACTAAATTTCTTTAACAAGGCAGAGAGAACTTTTGGTTTTGAGGTCTTTGTTAGTCTGAGTAAACACCTTTTGGTTACCTAGGCAATTGTTAGTTAAGATCCGGATAAAGAAGTAATGGTTGCAATAAAATACTTTTTCTGTGTATAAGAATACTTCATGAACTAGGCAAGAGCAGGTTAATTTTTTGTGAGTTATAGATCAGTTATGGTTAACTTGTCTCATAAAATGGGCAGCCTTCAAGGCTGATTTATCATCATTTGGGGTCCTGAGCAAGGATGGATATAATTAAAAATATACATGTTATAGTGCCAGTGGGATTCATGCTCCCCATGTACTTAGCCTTTCTCTCGGTCAAGACTGAGGGTACTTCACAGCTTTTGCACCAAAAGGATCAGCTTACATGACCGTAAAGTTTTTTACCACCTTAAGAAAATGCGTAATTCTGTTTCGTGGTAGATGTAAAAATCTGTCTAGCAAGTTATTGAGTGAACTCTCAGAGAGATTGACAAGTAAAAGCAACAGCAGTCTCTGAACTCAGCCATAAATAGGAACAAAGGAAGCTCTTCAGTTTACACTTGCATGTAAAGGTTATACTTCTAGAGCTATTGCTCTATGGTGCTGAGCACATCCATGTGGAACAGCAGGCTAATTTGCCTGTTACAAATAAATAGGGAAAGCTTCATTTTAATTTGCCAAGGTGCATTTTCATTTTGTCGTACCTGCCAAGTGTCTGCTGTATTAATTAGCTATTCATATAAATCAACTGCTTAATTATTATTAGTAATTAGTAATAGTAATTTTTATTAGTATATGTCTGTTGAGAAACAATGTTTTTCCTCTAAAAAGTAGTCAACTTTTAAGCAGATTATGGAATTGCAATGACAATAATTAAAAAAAAGGCTTGGGCAATATTTATAACAAACAATACCTCTGTAATTTTCATTCTCAAGCGGTGGTTCTCTGACTGCAGTCCTTCTAGCCGAGATGTGCTGGCCTGGTTGACGCTGGTGACCGATGTTGATGTTTTTGAATCTTCTTTCTTTTGATTTTGAGTGAACTGAAATCGTCTGTTCTGTGTGGCTGCATCTGGATTTGTCCTCAGTGTAATGAGCTGAAAGGTTTAAAAGCCTTAAGAAACCTTGTCCATAGTTTTATTTTTGCAGCTATTTCTTTTGTAGCTCAAATTATTGAAAGGCAAACAAAGAATTCCTTTCTGACTTTCAAGCACAAAATTCTGGCAAGTGAGCTCTGCTTGCCATGGGAAGTACTTGAGACAATTTCTGAATAATGTTACAGAACAGCTTGAACTAAAACAATTTTGCAAAGGGAAGTGCTAAAAAAATATAGAAAAATAATTTTAAATATATTTGAATTATTTTCATTGCATTTCAAATATATTTCAATATTTCATAAACATTTTTTCACCTTCTTCGATATCTTTATATATCAAAGTGTATATTCCTTCTTAAAGAAAAAAAATCCCCCATCAATACCATCTCTTCCCAAGCACAGTTTCATCTGAAATTTCTCCTTTCCTACTGTTACAAGTAGCACTTAAGCAGAGAAAGGCATGAAGCAGGAGTATTAACCAAAAGAACTTATGGGAGATAGCACTTCAGAGATAACAGAAACTTAATTAGGTTTTACTGACCCAAAATAAACCAAATCTGTTCATATAAATTAAATAAGACACCTAAGATTAACCTTAAACATATTTAATTTAAGCAAATATAAGTAAGATTTAACACTCAGTGACAATGTGAAAATATTACCTCTACATGAGGGAAAAAAGCTACTAGCTGTTTGGCAAGGGAGAGCTTCTCAGATTACTCTAGGGAATACAGAATTATCATTACTTGTCAAGCAGTGTGCATATATATTTATATGCAGGCAAAGCTGAAGGAGCTCCCTTCCCTGAGAGCATTAGGCATGGCATCATAAATCCAAAGGTGTGGAGTTTTCTGGAAAGAGAGATGGAACAATCTTTCCGTAAGCACAGCCAGATTTTGTGGTATAGCCTGTTTTTTGAATTGGTTCCTCTTGTTCCTCAGAGCATGAAACTGTTCTGCATCTGCAGTGGCCTGAAATAAGGACCTAACTTTTGATGTGAAGTAATGATTCTCCTGAAAAATACTATAGGCATGTTGGCCCTTAAAAAGGTAATTAGACCTAATTAGCTTCTAACCAGAAAAACGTATATTATGTAGGTTTGAATTCTTCTGCAAGATAATCTTGAACCCAGAAATCTGTAATAGTTGAAAAAATATTTGGACATTTTTTTGATCCGACAATAAGAATATCTACAGTTACTCAGTTACTGTAAGATGAAGTACAATTGCTATCAACATCTATATTTGAAGACACCTTAAATGGACAAAGCAATGAACATTTTTCCTCTGATCTATCTTACTCTACTATGGGATTTTCCTTACATTTTTCTGAGAAATTTGGTGCTGAACAAACCACAGTGAATGAGGTGAACATTTAACAGGAGAAATACAGTAACTGCCATGTTATAAGTAAATAAGATTAGTAGAGCTGACAAGAAGAAAGGGGAAAATGCCATGTTTTATTCCTTAGTTTGCCTACATTGTTGAACAGTTGCCTAGTCAGATTCATAAAAGGGCTGTGGGACAAAATTAAATTCCAGCACTGCTGGCCCAGGAGACAGCTGAAGAAAATACGTTTTACTCTGTATAGCAGAGAAGCAACTCACCTGCCCCAAAACAACATTACTGCTTGCATCTGTCTGGCCACAGTTTAAAAGTGCAGTCTTCCTAGATTCATTATCATTTCCCACACTTGATGAGCCACAGAATTTAGTATTGCACCAGCAATCTCTCTGTCTCCAAAATTACACTAATTGACTACGTACTTCTTAAGGGGAGAGATTTGGTGCTTGTATCACTTTGACATCTTACCTAGATGTACAAATTGGGTAGTGTTAGGTGTTACCTTCTGCAGGGTCCAGGCAGGCTATTGTGAAACCTGCACTGGAGCAGGTTGAAGGAGAGTGCTTGCCAGACATCCTGTTGTAACTGTGTCACAGCATGGCGAGAAGAAATGTGGGGCAAAATATACGAGTGTGAGAAGAATTTTCCAGCTGTGAAAGCACTCACATAAGCATTGGAAGTGCTGCATTCCAGCTCCTGCTTCAAACTCCCCCCTTTTTTTTTTTTTTTGTACCTTATACAATGACCATTTTTAATGCAGAATAGCTGAGCATTTGGAAACCTGACAATACACAGAATGAGATGAAGTACTTCACGCTAGAAGGCTAGGTTCACACTTGTATTTTGAATAGAAAGAACTGAGATTAAAAATAAGAGCAGGGTTTTAAACTGGGGTTTAAAAGAAGAGCAGATGAAGGGGTTAAAAAAGGAAACAGAAAAGTCATTTCAGAGCCTGTGGCAGAGAAAAGAAGGATGGGCAAAGGAGCATGAAAGCAAAGGGGCAGAAGAGCATGTCTCAGCATTAATAATATTTTCTCTTTGAAGAGAGTTCTGACATTCTGTGGAGGCATTTTTTGACATCAGAGTTTTAATATGCATTTTCATGCAGCTTACACACTTAAATCTTGCAGTAGTTTGAAGTACTCTCCATTGCTGTGTTTGTGAATGTACCCTTAATTTAGAAAGAAGTTGTGATCCTTCCCTAAAATACAGAATAAAAACATGACTATGTATGTCTGCACGGCTTCTTAATATTTGAGAATTGAATTGCAGAACTTATAAAATCATCCTGGCTAGTTGGTCTTGGAGAATGAACTATTTTGCTATTTTGCAGATTAGAAGTCAGCTTCTGTTGCTAGTTTGTACCTCTAATTTCTTTCAGATGGAAAACTTTGAGACAAATTTATTAGCTTGTTCCTTTTACACATATTGTTCCTGGTCTTCCTGTTAGAAGCAACACCAAGGTATGCCATTTAGCACCAGATTTATTTGCTATAATTTGCTCAGCACATGATTGAACGTGGACCAGTAAAGAGTCACAACATTTTTATCACAGTTCTTTTGGAAACCTAATATCAGATTCCAGAGGTGCAAGTATCTGCGTCTTGACTCTTGCCTTGCAAATGTTTCATATACCCAATTGTATACACATCTAATCTGTGGTAGTAAGCTAGGTTTATGGAAGTCACTTAAAATTAATACAATTATACATTTTACTTAAAAATATCAAATACATTCTCCAGAACTTGAGACCTTTTTAAAGTAAGCTTATGTAGAAACTAGTTTCCCTTCACACAAGATGTGTCATCCTCATGTCTAAAGTGAAATGATCAAGTTCCATCCCTCGCTGGGTAAGTATCTTCTCCTCAGTTCTTCCAACAATGCACAACAAACACATCTTCAGAGCTCAAAAGATCAAAAATAAATGAAAGTTTATGCTTCCCAGTCTTTGCCTCACTTAGTCCATTTCTGTATTAATAAACATAACATCAGTGTCAGCATTTGCAGTGTATATACAGTTTTCCTCTAAGGAAAACGGTACTTGAATACCTTAGAGGTTTCAACATAGTTGGCCTTACAGTGAACTAAAAAGCTTATAATGTTTTCCAAGTACAGAAGCAGAGATTTTGATTATTTTGTTTAGGGTATGTAAGAGACATGGCAGAGTAGACAACTGGACTTATCCCTCCTGAATCCCCACTTATCACCTTTTCCAAAATGTTCCCAAAAATTCAAAACAGAGGCTACTGAAGTTACAGAAAACATCTGTTTCCCCAGTCATACATTCAGTAAATATATAAGCCTTAAAAAAACATGTATTCACATTCCTCTAACTTTGCATATTCCACTTTCTCCAAAATCTCATGAAACTTTATTCTTCTCAGGATCCATAGACATGAGATTATAGAAGGGCTTGGTTTAGAATTCACACACATGCTCTATACTTGCAAAGGCAATCTGCTTTTACATACTAAATCACAATTACAAAACAGAAGGAAAAAAATCCAGACCCATGCTAAACGAATTCACTTACCTTAGGAACAAACACAAGGCAGAGAGTAATGGTGCTGCAGAATATTATGACTAAAGCAACAATGCAGAACTGCACATTGGGTTGGTCCCGAGTAAGGAATGAAACAGCAGCACCAATAATGCACATTATTCCCACATTATATACACTCATTCCAATGTACTTGCTGTCATTCAAAGCAGGAATGCTGACATTTCGTGTCTCCCAGGCTAGGAAGCACCCGAATAACTGAAATGGTAAAAGAAGGAAAAAAGATGATAATTGTAAGAATTGGCTGGCATCCAGAAACAGCATTAGTTTAAAACTGGTGTGTTTTCTAACTTGGCAAATGCCGATGATATCACAATACAGAGATAAACACCTACCTTTCACCCAATATCTAATAACCTATGTGATTAGTTTTGCTCAGTTAGGACAGATTCCTGCTCTCACAAGAAGAAAATGAAACTCAGAATTAGTTGTGATGGGAATATAATTCAGATTCCTCTGAATGCTATGGACTTCATTATATCACACTTTCAGTAATTTTTACAGACAGTCTTTCCTGTTTGTTTTCAAGGATTCCAGTAAAGATATAATGTGCATTGATCTTTTAGCTATTTTTAGCAGCTGTTCTCAATATACTCTTATCAATCCAGTCATTCGTTTTATGATTAACACCTACATTAATAAACAGCAGTGTCAAGATGTGCCCCATGGGAGACAAATATAGAGAATGTAGAAAGTGTCACCCTGGTTGTTCAGATTGAAATTATAATGTCTTTTATTATAGTGTGAGTTGGTAATGGCCTTTCAATTGCAGTTGTCTAATGATTTCTGGCATAAAACATCCTTGTGGCAATTTTTTGTTTGCTTTTTTATTTGGTGCACTTTTAAGTTTTAGATCCTTTGTTATTTGCAACGTGCTTTTTGCAATTCAGCAGGGGAAAGTCTTTAGTGCAAGGAAACCATCTGCATCCCTTGAAATTTAATTAGATTTTTCTACAACATGAACTACTGGAAACAATTATTTTCTTTCTCTTGCATGCCTCAGAGAAATTCTGGCAATGCAGTAGAACCAAAATGAACTCAAGACAGTCTTTTCTAAATAGGTAACCTAGCTTACAGTCTAGGCAAAGCATGGTAAGAATATATGGTGCCCTGGGTAGAATGGCAGGCAGCAGATGATGTTGGAAGCAAGAGAAGGACAGAGAGAGAGACCATCACCAAGACTGAAGACATCGTTTCTGTGTTTTTGAGCTTTTTCTGATTATGCTGTAGGGACCCTGACAGTGTTCAAGGCCAGGCTGGATGGAGTGTTGGGTGACATGGTTTAGCGTGTGGTGTCCCTGCCCATGGCAGAGGGTGGTTGGAACTCGATTATTTTAAGGTCTTTTCCAATCCTAATTATTTTATGATTCTATGATGACAGATAAAGAAGATGAAAGAAAAAAGGTGCACTCCCATTCGCCTTGGTACCCTTCCTCCCAGACTATCACATTTGCTCACTGCTATGCGGGCAAATCTCTTTTCTACAGCTGCAACCTCTGTTGTAATCCAGGAAATTAGGGGTTTATGATGGTGCCATTTGAGGTTTAGTGCAGTTGCCTAATAAAGATTTACCTTCTCTTTTTTTCTCCTTTGCGAAAAAATACAAAATATGTCTAAGGCAAATAGCCTGGACAAGAAGAACACCGGTTGCTATGTCAAGTGCAAGAGGGTCGGGAACTGACAGATTTATGTTTCCCGTACAAGCTCAGTTTTTCCCTTATGTGCTTTCAAGTGTAGTAATAAACAGACATTAGTAACTGCAAATTTCCCTATTTGCTTAGTTTTTGCCTCAACTGACAATGGCAACAAACCCAACCATTCGTGATTCAGCTGCTTTGCACTCCCACAGAAACTGGCAGGCTGCAGCCGCCTACCTACTCACCCAGGCACTTCAAACCAGGACTTACTGCTGAACTGGCAGCCCTGCCCTCCCATAGTTGAGCTTATCTGCAAGCTTGTTTCATTCTCTTGCCTACACCACATATGTTACCCTGCCACATGCTCATGAGTGGCGCTGGCATGGAAGCCCATGAAAGGTGGCAGGCTGGAGATGCTGCCTAGTCTAGGCAAGCCTTTTGATCATCCACTTGCCAATGGTGCCATCACTGCCACAATCCTTATCAAGAGACATAAGCAGGGGGCGTCCATTCCAGAACAACAGCAGCAGCTGCCTTTGCAGTCCTTACCCAGGTCTTTCTCAGCGCAATTCCCGGCCTCCCCAATCCTACCCAGGGCACTCCCATACCTCCTTGTTGCAGGACCATCTCTTCTGCTTTACCTATCTCCTCTAGTAGGACTACAAGTGATACCTCACTCTGGCCCCATGCTTCTTTTTCTGCCCTTCCCAGTAGCCTAAGAAGTGCAGGAAGGAAAGTAGTGGATGTTGCAGGTGGGGCATGGGAGCGAGCTGCTCTTGAGAGGCCAAGGTATATGTAGACATCTAGCTGAAGCAGAGAGAGGGGTCTCAGAGCCATTCAAGTAAAGCAGTTGAGGTGGGTAAGCTGTTTATCAAGGTAAGTAGCTTTGTTCCAGAGAACAGCTCATGTCTTAATACATTTTGAGAGCTCACAGCTAATCAAGAATGGGATGCAGGGAGCACCCCTCTGCTGTTGGGTCTGGCACTGTGCACAGATGGAGCAGGGAATGTCCAGACTCCGTTTGAGCCCTGCAGAAGCAAATCATCCACTGTATTGATCTGTCTGCACCAGTGACACCTTTTTTCAGGATACAAGCATATTCCTCCCAGACTCACCAGTTGCTTGTTGCGCACACCCTGCATTCTTGGTCCTGCACTGCTTAGCTGAGCTGCAAACTCGCACTTTGCCAGCATCTGAATTGACAAACAGGCTGGTCTGGGCTGAGCTGTTTTGAGGCGTAAGAGGAATGCATCTGTGTATGTCTAGATTGTGTTTTTAAAGGGTAGAGACCTTGATTAACTATGGGAAGATTTCTGTCTTCTCTTGCTACAGTTAATTATTAATGAGATTTTTAGGGTTGCAGGTCATCCCTCACTCTCCCCCACTTCTCCCAGTATGAACAGATTTCCTTCCAAAACATTATTCTGGGAATACAGCCAGCATACTTAAATGAGGCCAGCATTTATTACAAATAATGGGCATGAATTTATTGCTGAGGCAGTTATAAAGTGATCTAAAATATCAATTATAATGGAAAAAAGATCATTTGAACAGTGTTGTGAAGGTTACAGTTTGGCCCATTCTCATTTATAATTGAGAACAGCATGGAAAATGATTATCTTCCACATGAAAGGAAGATACTTATTTACAAGGTAACTAAAGAATGGGAAAGGCTCTTGCAGCAATTGGGTTTCCTCAGAATGATGCACTTTGTATCTGAGAGCATTGTTTTTAATTTTTATTAGTATTTTGAGTAACATGCTTGTCTCAGGAAGAGAGCTCTCCTTTTCTAAAAGTCACAGCTCATCTTTGAGACTCAAACATGGATAAAAGCTGAGTTTTCTGCAGCCTCCTGCTAGTATATTGGTGATTGCAGAGGTGCTCCCTTTTTGCCTGCTATAAATGCCTGCAGGGCTCCCATGGGGTTGGTAAGATTTCTCCTTTGAGAAAGAGCTTTCCTGAGGGAATATGACACTTCTCTTTCCCTCCATATGCCCTTCTTATTTTCCCCTTTCCTGAGGCTCAGCCAATCTGCACAAATAAAAGATTCACTTTTATGACAGCAAAAATCCTGAAAATATGTAAAATGGCTTAATTAAGGAATAGAATGCAGACGTTGTTAGTGAAAGGTCTGGATTTCCATGATTCCTTGACAAGTTTTGAATATGAAACTCATGAGCTCCAGTTAAAACCATAGACATTTAGTACCCTGGTTCAGTTGCTCTTTATTCCTGGTACTTAAATTTTAAACATTAATCTTCCCCAGATATGTAAATCATGCTTGTCATTATGCCTGCAGGCACCTATGTCTTGAGATTGCTGTGCAATTTAAGGACTATTTGATATTTAAGGCTGCCTGCTGGGATTTGCAATGCAGTTGTCTCTCTTCCTGTTGCTCCTGGAGAGTTCAAACTGGTAAAGGATTCTTAGAGTATGTCTACCAGTTTAGCCTCCCCCCCCCATACAGTAGCAGACATCTTCATTCAAGACAATAACGCTGGTGATGACCTTTGCACAGTGTCATGATTTTACCACGTGGTACAATACCAAATTTTGCCTGAGATTTAGTTCCTAGCACCAGAGTAGAGATTGTCCCTCTGGGGACACATCAAGAATGAAACTAGGAAGGCTGCCTACATTGTTAGTCATTAACTTCAAACCTTTTCCCATTTTGTGTACTAAATACACATCTTGTTGATGTAGATAGTATCATAAAACATTGGTTTACATTTTCTTGGAAGGGGTGAACTGTACAGGCAAGATTGGTTTGCTACACCTTTGAAAGTAGGCAGCTTCCATTTGACACTACACTGATTTAGAATATTGTCTTTGTAGTAGTTAATATGGTGGTTAATACGGTTAATAATGGGCTGTGTTGTCAATGAACCTAAATAGGTTGTGAGACAAGCATTGTCTCACAATGGAGAATGTGAATTTGGGGAAAACAGTATCTGAAGACAACAGGATTATACCACTGTGACTAAAGAAAGAAATCTGGTCACTAAGAAGAATCCTCATTAAAGTCTTAGAGGGATAACAGGACTATGAAGAATGCAATATATTCATTAACAGAGTTTAACAGGCAAACTTTATTTCTTTTAAATCTTGTACTGACTAAACCGTGATAGCTGGGGATATACTAGAAGTGTTTATAGCTGAAGTACTGGAAAGCATTTAACGCAACTTTTCAAAACTCTACTGGCTAGTTAATTTTAAATCTTGTTCACCAGAATTACTGCTAAGCACAGTAACGACTACTTACGGATCCACAACATACATTAATACAACCAAGTGTCTGATTTGCTATTGGGCTGCATAGGCTGTGAGATGAAAGGCAGGAAATTATTTATCTTCCTATATTCCCTCTTGCCCTGTACTGCCTTTAAACCATTTTTTCTATATGTCTTATTTCAAAGTTATGTCTGCTTATACTTTGAACATGGATTACGAGCAGTATTAGGAAAGAAAGATAAAGAAAGAAAATTATACTGAGGATATCAGACAAAAGCAGAAAAATACCAGAGAAGAAGTCTCCAATCTTGTCAGAAGTCATGCTTGTCAATATCTAGAGAATATGGATTTGGAAAGTTATATATTGGACCAGGCTGCAGCTTTGCAACTAATTACTGTACTGCAATAGTACTTACTGTGCTGACTTGTGGATCATAGCCTTGTTGTTCTGCGTGAAAGAACAAAAGCAAGCCTTTACTTCAGAATCTTATATCTGGGGATTTTATTTGTTGTTTTTATTTTGGGTTTTGTTGGTTTGTTTTTTTTTTTTTGTTTCTTGGTTTTGTTGTCTTTTCTCGCTAGATAACTGGGACACTGCCTATCCTGCCACCCCTTAAAACATAGGCAGTTCTGGACTATGGCCTGTAAAGACCTCTCAGTCTGAAGTAACTGTGAAGCTGGACTTATGAGTTTCCCTACTCATGTTCATTCATTAAATCCAGATCATCACACACAAATTTTTAATCCAATGAAATAGCTGCAGATTTTTTTCAATGAGAATTTTCAAAATGTTTTGATTTTCAGGTCCTCATTGGAGTATCAGGCAGTAAAAATACTGAGCAGTTTTCAGGAAGATGCATAAAAAAGTGATTTGTTTTTTAATTGCCAGCACACCAAGTAAAGTTAGCAAACTGAAAGACAAACTATATCCTTGTAGGTCTCCTGTCTTCACACTCAGTACAATTTGGTGTTAAGGCATCATCACTTTCTCTCTGATATGGTATGAGTCAGCTGTGTATTTAGTTCATGTTCACAGAACTGCTCTTGATAGACAGTACTAAAGGGAAGCTTAATATTTCTATTGAGCATTAGGATAATAGCTAAATATTTTTGAATTGCAAGATATGATATTCAGCTATTGAGTGATGGGCTTTCTTCTTAAAGGTCTTGGCAAAGTCCTTTACACTGCAGGGCACTTAGCATAGTCCTGGCCAGGGCAAGATGGAAACACAGCTGCACAAAGCTGTACATGCTAACATGCACCCAGACAAAATTTTCCACATTATACCTCAGCCTCCAAAATCAACAGGTTAATAAAATATTTTCCCTTCTTCCTTTTCAGACTGTATTTGATTTTCATCCATGAAAATGCTTCTTAGTCATGAAACACATCATAGTAACTGACATTAGTCATGAAACACATATGCAACTGGTTATTAGAAAATATCCATTTGAAATAGCTCTACCTTTATTATGGCATAAGTTTACCACAGATAATCACAACACTGTAAAATGATAGATCATTTCTGATAAAAATATGAGTGTGCTATAATTTATATATTTTCCTGCTATATAAAAATTGATGCCAAGAGACTTGTAAGGGAATACTGCAGTATCTACAATATTTCAAGAATGTATTTAAGGTTTCCTTATGATCATAGTAGGGAAAAAATTATCCTACAAAACCATATGGTAACTTATGTTTTGGATGCTAAAACACTGTCAATGATTTATTAAAGTTATACAAATATCTGGTGCCACTATAAACTACCCCTTCTACCATGTCTCCCCCCACCGCAAGCTTGACTCTTCCTCTCTAATGACTGTAAGATGAGACAGATGGGTTGATACTAATCCCACCAAAGATGTGAGTTGGAATAGTGTAGATTAATTGAGAAGAGGGCAGTCCCTTCTTCTGAGTACTCTGCAGTCATGAATTCCACTCCTGGAACACTTTTCTGTTTTGGTCCCCGCTATACAAAAGATATGTGGACAGACTGGAGAGGATTGAAAGATGGGCCACAAAGACAATCAAAGGACTGGGAAACTGCCATGTGAGGTAAGGCTGAGAGAACCAGCTGTGTTCAGCCTTAATAAAAAAAGGCTCAACAGCATGTGCCTGCATTTAAAGGGTGACTACAGAGAAGATGGAGACTCCCTTTTTACAAGGAGTCACATGGAAATGGCAAGGTATAATGGGTACAAGTTACTCCTGGGGATATCCCAACTGGACACAGGAAAATTTTTCACAGTGAGAAAAATCAGCCATTGGAATTCCCCAGGGAAGTGGTGGATTCCCCAGGGTTAGATACATTCAAGATTTAGCTGGACAGGGTGCCGGGACATCTAGTCTGGGTCATACTTTGCCAAGAATGGTTGGGTCAGATGAACCTTGAGGTCCCTCCCTTCCAAACTGGGATTCTGTGATTCTATAAGGAGAATTAGGAAAAGCTGCAGGTAACTGTGTTAAAAATCAAAGCTATTTCCAGAAAGTAATTAGGAATTTTAACATAATCTGGAGACTATTAAATTTTTCTACATATAGAATGCATTAATTAGATAAAGATATTAAACTGCAACTGAAAGGTGCTTGGGTATGTACTGTAAATGATCTGCACTAAAGTTTGTAAGTGTAAAGAAGCTTTCGTTACTCAAAAGTTGTTTTGGTTGTTATACAATTTAAAACAAACAAGGAATAAAATTGGCCTAAGACTAGGCAGAATGCGACAAAAGTTAAACAGAGAAAATTCGTAATAACGATTATGAATTAAAGTTCTAAAATACAGATAGTGTAAAGGGAAGTTAAACATACAGTAGAAAATGAATGGGTAGAAACATTAACAGACTTCATATGGATTTCTAAAAATGTATGTGAAAAAAAGGAATCCTAATAATGATTCATTCCTTGGAAGATGACAAATTCAATAGTAATGGTGCATGATAAGATGTGTTTAATGAGTATTTTTGCCTTATATTTATATACAGATGGAACAATCAATTCATGTCTTGCCTTGCCAAAGCAGCAAAATGCAGTTTATTTCAGCAGTAAGAGAGCTCTTGAAGACCCTGTCAAGACAAGCTGTTGTAAGCAGAGGGATCCAGTAACTTGCATGCAGAATTTCTAGGGATTGATTTAGAAGTTGTCTGGACTGACGGACTTTTTTGTTGGTATTTACTGTAATTCTGGCAAAGACTCACTCAAGATATAAAGAGGCCATATGGGAAAAGAGAAAGTAGAACATCTTCTGTGGTTACGGAGCTATTATGGTAATTTCTACCCTAAGCAAAATAATGAAATGGCTGATACATGAACTGAGGCAACAAATGACAAAAATAAAAAAGAAGAAGTGATATAATTCAAAATGCTATTTTTTTTCCAATGAGATTGCAAGACTGAATAATCACATTTATGCAGCTTATTTGGATTTCTCAGTAGTGTTTGTCTTAATGCTGCTCAGTATTGTTATTTAAAAATAACATGTTACAAAATTGATAAAACAAATCTAAACTGATTGGAACCTATGTGATAGATCTCAGCATGCAATTAATCAGAATTAATGAGAAGCTATTGACGAAAGAGATAATCCTGTTCCAACCCCCTACCATGGGCAGGGACACCTCCCACTAGACCAGATTGCTCCAAGCCCCATCCAGCCTGGCCTTGAGCACCACCAGGGATGGGGCTGCCACAGCTTCTTTGGGCAACCTGGGCCAGTGCCTTATCATCCTCAGAGTAAACAATTTCTTCCTTATATCTAATCGGCAACATGACGAAAATTCCAGCATATGGACAGCTTGAGTTTAATGTTAAATAGACGTATATTAGAAAGAGGAAAATCAAACTGTAGACAAGTCTAGTGTGTGTGGTTAATAAGCAAAACACTCTCATAGAGCCCGATCCAACCTTAATCTGGTATTGTTTTGGCTGAAATAATAAAAATAATTCATATCCTCAGAAAGATTTTAGTGCACCCACTAATAACACACCACTGGCAAATTTAGAGATGGTGTGATTTCTATCATCCTTTGGAATATATGAAATAACTGTCATTTTCAACCATGTCTACATCATCAGAAATCAAAGCTAAGCATATTGCAACTGATGGTCACCATGTACAAATAGACAGACCTTGAACCTGTAGATAGCCTTTTAGGAGCTGAACCTGAGATGGGAAAAAAGCTGAGACCCATATGTGTGGTGAGACTTGGCTAGTGTCACTAAGACTAATACAGTAACAAAGGCAAGATTTAGAATGGCTGTCTTCCTATTACTGTCTGGTCTTCAGTCCTGAGGATTCTGAATCCAGTAACCGAGAAGCCTTCCTGCAGTTGCTAAGCATTTCCTTACGTACCTTCAAAGACAACTGAAGAATCATGAATCTGACTTTTAATGTCTGCTTACTTTAATATAGAAGGAACAGGTGCATCCTGGAGAGTAATGCCTTCTCTTATATTGCCTTATCTTGCCTTCAGTGCCCTTTCCTGCCCTTCTGTGCTCTTCTCTAACTTGAGAGACTTATTCTCTGTATCAGTTTTAAGTCATCAGAATGGACAGTATTGTTTTATGTCTTCAAGCCAAAAAAGAAAAGTTCTGTTTGAGATTAATCTGATCTCCTTATTTTCATTTAGAGATGAGAGGTTGCCATAAATAATTTTGAACTGAGTAAATCATTAAGCCATTTCACCTCAACTATTTAATTGTACTGTAATTAGCAATACTAGCTCTTTATTATAAAGTAATTATAAAGTTAAGTTAGAGGTAAGTATTTTATTGCTACAAACAGCAGAATTTTGTATTAGTTAAACCCTTATAAAATGATACAGTAACATGAGAGTTTCTGGTTTTGTTCTGAAGGTAAAGTTTATGTGATGCACAAAAACATCACTGGTGATGAGACAAAAAGCATCAATCCTGTTGTCCTTATATAACTCACTGTAGCAATTATTTAAGTGATTCAGAAGAGTATCTTCCTTTTTAGCATGTATCAATTTCTGTGATAAAAGGGCATTGGAGTAATAAAAAGTGCATATTTCACTGGTGGTTATGAAACCCTGTGTGTCTGAAATAAGTGTAGTGAGTAATGCCAAATGGCATTTGCAAACTTGAACAAACTGAGTCACATATCTTGTAGAAAACAGTCTAACATATATGACAACCAACCAATCTAGGGCAAAGTGAGAACCAATGCAGCTTGATTGCTATCCAGCACAACTCAAACTTGAAAGAAACTTGAAAGAAAATTACCTGAGAATGTTTTTTTTTAAAATATATAACTTTATTTTTCCTCTTTAATTTTTAATTGGAAACATTATTGAAGTTATTTTTACAAAAAATCCCCGCTGTTTGAATTCTTCAATATTTTTAAAGAAATTTTATTTGTTCATTTACACCTAAGTGAACCAAACGTATTTACTTGTTTACTTTTCAAACAAAAATCCCTTGATGCTATGCTGCAAGCTGAGATTACTGTGGATCCAGAGCCACTCAGAGCTGTGTGGTAAGACATGGTGAGATGTGAAAACTCTTGTAATTCCTGATCCCTTTGGGAGGATCAAATAAGTACTGACTACTGATGTCACAGCTTGCTTGGGCATTCTCTGAAAAATAGGCATCTACACCTAAAATGGCTTGCTTATTTTTTTTTGTTCTTTTTTAAATGGGAAGGTGGGAAGGCTTCCTTCTGGCTAGTCACTCCAAGATCAGAACTCTCACCTGGCAACAGGAGACACTTGGTGTTGGTGCCTTCTCTGCCTGACAGCATTCTCCAACAGCCCATTCTGACCACAAACCTACTGACGATTTAGAATTAAAAAAACCCCCAAAATAGCCCTCATCCCTTCCTGTTGAGCTTCATATTTCATATTTGAAGATCTTTCAGCCTGAAAAAAAGCAGCATGACTTCGCAGCCCAGCAGAGCAGTCATTCGATGGGGAGAGGGAAAACACATACTTCATTCACCAGCAGTTCCCTCCCTCCAGCTTTCCCCAGGGCATCAGCACCAGCCTCTCTGAGAGGAAGCAGCTGACCCAGCCTTTCACTGGTGTTCTAATGAACAGGCATGCTACAAACACACAGAACAGATTGAACCCTTCGGGTAGTGTAAATGAATGTTTATCTAGATTTAGGATCCAGATGGGACTTGACTCAGGATAGGTGTTCAGCTGGTCAGTGCTGTCAGATTCAGATATTTTTAAAGCCTTCAGGCTAAGGAGCTTTTAATCACTAATAGTCACCATTGCAGTGTTTTAATCAAGGTTCAGGATTCCTGGATCCCAAGGTTTTAGTAATCTTTTTGTGGAGATGGGCTTTGGTGACAAAAGGGTTATTTCGATTCAGCCTCCAAATTAATATTGTGTCTCCTGCGGCTGTTTCTGAAGGACATTTGAAACTCAGAGACAAGCATGTTGAATAACCTAGTCTCATCTTTTTGGAAAACCTAAACGAATTCACATGATTTGGCTTCTTTACTTACAAAGTTGACTCATTCATGGATCCTCCTTTTTACTATTGAATTTCTTAGTTTGCCATTTATCTATAGTATTATCTTTAAATGCTGTTAATATCTTATTTATTTTGTGTATGCATATATCCATATATTACTACCGAATGGACTTTAGAACTGGTCAATTATAAAAGATGTATGCAAGGAAGTTTTAACTCACTCCCAGCCATCAGAAAAGCAAATATAATTCAGTTCATGCCTATCAGTAAATAGCAGTTTGAAGCTGGTGTTATGCAATACAAGCTATGCTTACCATCAGCAGCCCTTTATAAGCATAGACAATCCCAAGCCATATTGTCATGTGGGTGTTTTCGCAGTGCTCCAAGATTGGTCGGATGGAGATATCTCTGCCCGCAGGGTCCGGCTGGAAAAAGAAAAGGTGAAATATTTAGATTCGGATTTCATTTATGTCCACACCTCAGAGGTACTTAAATCTATTATCAGTAGATTTAGGATGTATAGAATACAGAGTGGACAGGTTTAAATTAGTGATGACTGCGGGCCCATGAACCTGCAAAGAATACAGTCAATAGCAAAGATCTGAAGAAACAACTGCATGATAACTACCACCAACTGAGGTCACCTTTACTGCAAATCAGAAAGAAAATGTCTGAAATCACTCTGTCTTTAACAATGCCAGTCACATTTATCAACTTTAGGACACCTAATTTTTCTACAAGGCAAACAGCTTGAATGCACAGGCATGAGAATAAATGTACTTAAAGCCATCTGTCCTTTAACCTGAGGTTCTTGTGTCACTGGCAAATAGCTGATAAACAATGTATGAAACACTGCTGTGTTTCAGGTGCTTTTTCACTGATAACCATGAGCTAAAGCAAAGACCATTTACTATAGAACCCACAGCAACAGCTCAGAACAGAGTATAAATCATCAAAAAATCTGGGGAAAAAATGTCCTTTAGAGTGAGTGAACATCAATGAAGAATTTAATACTGCTGGAAGCTTTCGCTTTTTTCATGCTTTTTCCATTTATCATGAAAACATTATTGCGTATAAGTACAGAATCAAGATGACTTGCAGCCTATAAGGACTGTTTGTGTGAGAAGGAAGTTATAATAAAGACTCAGAGAAATCTGTAAGAACCACCCCCCTCAAGCTGCTTTTTAATGGTGTACATGTTATAAGAACACAAGGTGCTTTTCATATGACATACTAACAGATTCCACAGAATATTCCAGTTGGCTATGTGTGTACCTACAGTCTGTTTTACTTTACAGAAAATGCTGAAATACTGAAAGCTTTCCTTTCTACTTTGAAACACTGAAATTCAGCTCAGCTAAGATCAACCTAGACCTAACTTTCTGTACCAAACTGGGTACAGTAGTCTCTGCCAATTTCCCTTTTTGATGAATAACATCTGCAAAATATCTCATACAGAAGTATAATGATTATTATATGAGATAAGGAAAAGTCATGTTTTCATCAACTGAAATGTAGAATTTTATGTGGAAGGACTTCAGAGATATCTGAATAATTTCCTAAATCTTCTTGGTGCCTCTGATGCTACTATGAATTTTGCTATGTATTTCAATGGTCACAGCATTAATCTGCAACTCAGATCCTTTTATCAGTCTTTTTGTATGTGAGGCATTGCTCCTGACCTCATACAGTGTAAAAAAATAATGTAACTAATAAGGAGGGTAGGATAACACAAACAACCTTGTGCTGTGGACTGCACAGGCAAAGGATTCACAATTTAATTTGAAAACCCTGCAGTAAGCAAGACGTTAACATTTAAAACCTTTTCCAGTCCTGGACTTCTGTAGAAACCCTGAAGAGAAGAATAAAGACCTTTGATAAAAGGTGTTCTAAATCAAAATAAGATAAAAACCAAGCAGAAGATATTAACTCTCCCAGGGAGCTTATGACTCCACCATAATGATTGCTGATGGCAAGCAACCAACCATTAGCTAAAGAATTGAAATGTCTGCAAAGATTAAGTGGTATGACAACATTTAAGATTCTATGAATGTTTGTCTGGGGATCAGTTGAACTACCTCATTTTCCTCCATCAATGACAAAAGTCCACTGTTAAAATCTAGGTGCACTGAAGGTAAAGTACCCTTTCATGTCAAACTCGCACACAGTCTGCTAAGTTGAATGTAATTTTTGGCTAGTATGAGGTAAAGTTCACATGACAAATCAGTCAAATATAGCTTTGAATGTGTAACTGCTGTGGCAATAGGACTGTACTATAGAGAAATTCTTCTGAAATTCCGAACGACACAAAAATTTCAGTTTTGTGCTTTTGTGAAACAATAAAATATATAAATAATGCTGACTTCCACGTGGTGAGATGGACAATGTAATGTTGTTCATTTCCCTTGTCCCTGCATAGAAACCTCCACTCACATTCCACTGCTTTTAACCACCTGTAAATAACTGGAAATATTCCTTATTTTGAAAAACATTACTGAAATGAGAACTCCTGCTTGGTCAGCGACAGATAATATTTTTTATTTTCATTTTCAGTATGCGGTTATTCTCTAATGCAAATTTGCTTCAAAACTGGAAAGGTTATATCCATATGTTACTCAAAACTGAAAGACCCAGTCAGAAAAATAATGAAATGGAAAACATAACTTGTTTTCAAATATTGTTAGAGAGAAAGAAATTGCAGCGTATCCTATAGTAAGAAGGTTGCCAGCGTTTATTAGGCAATGATATTTTTAAAATTATGTTAATTAAAATGGTGTGTTCAGATTTCATGTCCTGTAAAATGCCCAGGGGAAGTAAGAAAAGAGAGAATACTGATTGCTGCGTCAGCAAAAGTGTACCTAAGGTAGCACTTCTTCCAAAGCACTTTCCAGGTCTGCAAGGTGGTAAAAGCTTGCTGAGGTCTTGCGTATGTGGAGTTAAGCTTTGGCAGGTAGCAGTAATTTTACAGTGAACTGATTTTACTGATTACTTATCGCTGTCACGAAATGACATTCCTGTCTTACTGCTTTTAATTTGCCATTCTGTTTCTTCACTGATTTTGTATGAATTAACTAATCACAGAAAAATGCTGGGTTAAAAAAAAACAATGATATTTTGTGATGTCAAAAGAATTTTTAAAATCTCTACAATTACAGCTGAATGGAGCACTTCACTGACCTCTCTAATCATCCACCATTTGTGCACTTTGTTATTGCTTTAGAGAGGATGACAACATAAATGCTACCAGTGATTATATATGTACTGGAAATTTGCCCTTTCCTTTTATAGAAAACAATCTAAATGCCCTTCAGATGTCATTTGTAAAAGCCTGAAGACCTCCTATCTTGTGATTAGGCTGAAGCTTTCCTACCTCTTCTGAAACCTAATAGGGTTTCTGACATTGACATAAATTTCCGGAGTATTTTCAGCAGTTGAACATAAACAGTTTAATCTGTTCACTTCATACAAGAGCTGTGTATCATTCCCTGTAAAATGCTTGTTTTACATTAGATCTGCTAGGTCTAGAAAGCAACCCAAACCAGTAAACAGACTGCCTACGAAATGTTTATATCTGTTCTCTGTGCATGTTCAAATCCTTACTAGTCAATTTTGTACTTCTGTTGCTTTTTCATTTTCTTTGCTCTATAGTCTGGTTGTAGACTGGCAGAAACTCATCGTAATAGGTGAGTGATGACTTAGGTGGGTACTCCAGAGGGAAGATTGAAGCTTAAAACCACTTGGAACCAGCGCAGGGAAATTTGCAGGAGAGACCCTGGCAGGGGCAATGACAGAGACTGCCAAGTGCCTCCTGCCTTCCTACACGTCCTCAAAATAACTAGGCAGCAATGAGCCTCTTGTTTTCTTCACATATCTGTGGATTGCAGTAGAGAACTACAGGCTGGTTTAAGCTGCTTTTTGAGAGTGGCCTGTGTGAGGGACGCAGAAAGGCAGTACTCCAAGTGCAAGTGCAGTTTTCGTTGAACAGTTATGTCCAGTTCCTCTAAGGATCTGGCTTTGTTTGAGGAAACAAATGCATGCAGTGCAATGGACAGCTTTACTTGTCTCAGGCTAAGGTGTGAGAAGATAGAGCAGACCACCCTGAGGCACCTGTGCCTTCTAGTCATGATGTTACTTCATCCATATATGCCAGCTCTTACCTTCATTTTTTCATCTATAATTACAGTTTCTTAGTGGCTGTTACACTAGCCAAAATCCCTCTGGAAAAGACCCCATGCAGTGGGGAGATATTTATATGAGGGTTAATTTATCACTGTCTTCTTTTGTGTCTTTATTGCTATTCCTTCTTTACAGCTCCACATAGGTCTTAAAAGGAGAAAACATCATGAGACATTTCATCCAGCAAATCACAGAGTCATTAGGGTTGGAAGGGACCTCTGGAGATCATCTAATCTAACACCCCAAAAAACTGTCTGTGAAGAACAGACTGGGCCACCACACTGTATCCAGAAGACTTTGACCTTCCTAAGGTACTTCTTCGACATGGTCACCTGTTCAGGTCCCATTGTTGGTACAGCAGGTGATCCTTATTTATGGAGTTGTGGTGCTGTGCAATATAGCTCACAGGTGGGAAATCTCAGCAAGCTTTCTGAGAAACATCACAGCAGATTTCCAGTATGACATTTTGTCATTTCTGCAGCTGCAGTTTCGTAAGTGAGAAAATCAGAACATTAGGGCTCAGCCTTTTCCAAAGATGGATATGAAACATAAGATAAATAGCTGCAGCTTCTGTTTACTAGGTTTAAAATAAACTGTACGGTTCCCATAGTACAGAAAATACAGGATCTTCAGTCACACTGTTAAAATGGTCTTCGTATGCCATCCCACTCTCTATTTTCTTTTTAAATGGCTTCCATCTAACTGGCATAATGACTGTGTACTATTGCTAGTCTTCAGCATGAATTAGACATCTCTGGCATTTTCAATTCAGCACATTTAACAGTCAAATGGAGTTCCAATGTGATTTCTTATCTGAAAACCCAGACTTTGCTAAATTAGAAGATCATCCTTACTTCTTTTTAAATTCACTTCCCCCCTCCCGAAGTATAAATATGTTAGTTTATACTATAAATTCTGTAAAGGTGTTCCACAAAAGGATGTAAACAATTTTCACATGCACTTTGTTATAGCTGAGCTCTCAGTTATTGATGAAAAGAGAAAGAGAAGGACCAGAAGCTGTCTACTTTTCAATTACTTAATAAATTTAAGGTATTTCTAGAAGAAAACAACTTTGATATGAAAAAGAGATTTGCCAGGAAATGGATTCTTTTATTTACTTTTTACTTTGTATATTCATACCTGCCATGAATGCAAAATAGCAAATGCAATGCTATGCTGGAGTAGATCACTTGGAATGTCTTCCAATTCAGAATTTTCTAGACAATGTAGAATAAAGCATTGTTTGTCTTTGATCAACATTGAGACTGGGTTCAGATACATTATGAATCAACTGTATACTATATAGTAGCTCAGTCAAGTACAAAATTGTTCCTGGATTCTTGCAGTCCAGTGACCAATTTCATTTCTCTTCAAGATTAATTGAGAAGTTTGGTCACTTATGTTATACTCGAACGATTCAGGAAAGTGATTGATTTAAAGACTTTTTCTTCATGTATTTTTCTTTGATTCAAAGTCATTGGAAAATATGATCATGGCACAGAAAATCAGCTTTTAATAGCTGAGCACAGTACTATTTCATATAAAGAAGGGCTGTTTTCCAGTATAGAAATGCAGGATTCAGTTAATAAAAATGCAGTCTTCAAGTAAATATCTATCCTTACTCCCAGCCACTCCATGACTACTGCATAAGAAACATAAAACTTCTGACCTCATGAGAAGGTAAGCAATCACAATGTGGTGTGAGGTCCAATCACAACATGCAATGTATCCATCATGCATGCCTGATGCTCTCTCATGCAGGTCCCAAGAAGAAAACAATTTTACACTTGAATTTAGATACATTTTTTTCAAATTGGTTAAACAATGTTATTTATATTTGTAAAAACATTTACAGTTGATGATTATTGTCTAAAAACAGATGTTATCAGAGTTGTCCCAGTTTGAAACTCAAAAACACAGCAATGCATCAGCAACTAAGACTGAGAAAAATGACTGCTATTGCTGAACCCAGGACAACTATCAATACATAACTGCAACAAGATAGCATGCTATATCAGTTTCCACCTGAATAGAAAACTTCTCATAAGGATCAAAAGTTTAGGAATGTCACTTTTAATTTTTTTTCCATAATCTGAGGTGGAAGATAAAATTTTATATCATTAAATGGTTACAGCTACTTCAGCCCAAAATCTGTGGATTTGTACCAGAGCAATGGATTAATGCTCATGGCATTATCAGAAAGGGAGCTGTTGCCTCATTTCTCATTTCATTGCCTAGGAAGTCTGAGAGGTATTCAGCCTATTGTGCCTTACTTCTTTGAGTTAGTTAGAAAAAAAAATCTTTCTTTCCAATAACTATGATCACTAAAGACTCTCAATCCAGTTTCTATTGCTCCAGAGCTAGATTCAGTGTTTTTACAGTAAATGTCTAATTAGAATTGGGAATTTCTTAAACTCTATTTCTATTTATAATTTTAACTTGAAATTTACTAAAACATATGTTAAAGAAAACATTCTCTATTTGAAACTTTTTTTTTTTTTTGAAAAGGAACAATTTAAATAAATTTAAAGTCTTGAAATCATATTTAAAATCAGGTTTGCAATTTTTATGATGTCCCCCTGCAAAGTTATTTAAAATGAAAATGTGTGATTTTTAGGTTTAAAAAACCTAAAAGGACCTTTTAAAACTGTATTTATTCATATTAATTATAGAGACTAAAGATAAATTACTGGCATTTCAAACTGATGCAAAACAAAAACCAAAAATTGCTGTGTTTTGTCATAGTTTTATAAACCTTAATTTTATCTTAAAGAAGATTCCGTCCACTCCAAATATGTAAATGAGGCTAAAGATTGCCCTTTATGTTTCCAGTGGTTCCATGGTGGTGACGAGTACTGCAGCAATGCACTATTATTTTAAACTATAAGCCCACTTCTTATGCTCAGGTGGGAATTAGGTGGGACAGCAGACAACCTTGGGAGCAGCATGCTCCTAACAGGAGTGTGCAGTTCAGCAAACAGTATGCACTCAACAGGAGTGGCTTGGTGGAGTCCTCCAGAGGAGGATTTGTACAGAGCTACAGTGTGAAGTGATTCAGGATGCAAGGTTTCCCTCATAGATCTCCATACACCCCTCCTGCCCCTGTGATGTGAAGTAAAGGGTATTTTGAAGTCACCCAGGGTGACTTTAGGTTGTTTTCTGATTCAGCTATTTTCTTGTTGTACTGAAATTCAGCTCCCACTCACCCTCAGTCAATGGGCACCTCAAAAAGTAAGCTCTTCCAACAGTTCAGAAGAAATCTTGTTTATACTGCAACTCCTAAGAAATCTTCATTCCAAGTGGTATTGTAGCACAGCACACTTATGGGACAGTAATTCTGTAATGGTTGCCTAGCTAGAAATCATTGCACAATGAAATAACATTTGATTGAATATCAACCTGTATATCCTTATTTTTTATCTGATCACTTTTTTTCAATCTGGTTTTCTAATACATGGAAAAGATGTGCCACATAAGCCAAGGAAAAAAGTACTAACACATTTTGGGGTTTTAAGAATATTAACTGTAGTTATTTTATGTCGCTCTGTCGCTGCAAATACAGAATCCAAGTCTAACTTTGCAAGTGGATGAGAGTGAAGAGAAACAGAAAAAAAAAGAAAACATTGTTAGAGATAATCACTGTCATTCCTGGTAATACAGTCACAGTGACAGTCACACTGTAATATCTTTAAAACAAACCTACTTTCTATCTCCCCATCTGTCTCTTGTACAACTAATTCCATAAAGCATGGAATATAAATACTTAAGTAAGTTAGTGTGATTTAAAGATGATAAAATGGAAGAAGAGCTATTTATAAGTCTTTGTATTTTCATTATGTCCATACATTTACTCACAAAGAAAATCTCTCGGAAGCATTATTTATAGCATCACTTTACTTAATGATTTTTATTTTACTGTTGTGGTGCTTTTCTACTTTTTGTTTAAATGAAACAGTTTTTTGAGACCCGACAGGTTCCCATAGATTTATTGATATTTTTGTTAATATCATCTCCTAATCCAAGCAGTTTCTTTTATTTGCATTAATGGAAAATGCAAAATAATAGATTAGACCGAGTAAAGAAACCCCTGTGATCCCTGTAAACAAATACCGGCAAGCAAAGAAAGGGAAAAGGCAAAATTCTCTTGCATCATGGAGTGCTTCAAATGGCTGTGACTAAGTCTTCCCACTCTGCACCAAGCAGTTTCTCCAGTAGAAGTTTTGCATTGTGTTATTTCCTCAGAGAATGTTGACCCAATTACTTATATAGGGACTGGCTAATGAAATGTTTCTGTGTACTTCATGGAGGCAGACTTAATAAATCGTTCTTGGCAGTAAAACATGTTTTCTTGGAAGGGAAGGCAAAAGGCCAAGATACATGAGAGAAGCGGGTTACAGGAAGAAAGACCTTTGTTACCACCCAGACCCTTGTGCACTGCTCAGGTTCCTCCATAAATGTGCAATTCCTGCTATCAGCTTCACAAACTGAGGAAGATTATTTTCCTCTCCTTTCCTGTGAAGCTGCCCAGAATCATGGCTGACAAGCAGGACTTGCAGCTTCATTCTTTTTTTTTTCCTAACAAGATTGCCTGCTACACTGGAGACCATGCCAGCCACTCTTGTTGGTGGCTGGAGCAATTCAGTACCTCCTTGCTTACAGTAATGGAAACAGACAGCATTAATGTGGAAGTACAGCAAGTGTGTAAAGGAGAACATTAGAGCAAAAATGTAGCAGGCAGCCAAAGACAAACTGTAAGGGTTGCCCCAACAGGAATAAAGTCAGAGGCTCTTTTTGCAGCTAATCTGCCAGTGAGTAGGCTTTGACTTGTAAGCAAGGATATAACTTACTGCTCCTTCTGTGGCATTTAGAGAAATAGGATTTAGCACTTTTCCTGTAAATAAGTCAGGTTTGCACCCAGCAGCTGACAGAACCTATCATCCATTGCTCCTCCCAATAAGAAAAATCTCTCAGGTCCTCAGTTCTGCCCAGCTATCTGGGACAAGAAGGAAAACAATCTCACCTCTTATGTTTGTGTTTAGTGATGTAATTCCTTTGATTATGGATTCTGACAGTATTTATTATTATGCCCATTTGCATTGCAGTGACCACAACAACAAACATTGCGTTCCTGCCGAAACTGAAAAATCCATTCCTTAAGAGGATTTAAAAACACACATTCGAGGTGCAGGAGAATAAAGAAACATAAAATAGGGTTGTATGACATTTTCAGAGGCAAATATCAGTTGGGACCACTGTCCCCCTATGCAAGCCCTGACAAATGAATATTTTTCTGGCTGTGACAAATAAAAAGGATTACTTCTCAACATGAACGAGATTTTAATTTCTTCACCTATTCTTTTATAGTCTCCAAAACAGTTATATGACAGTCTGTCACCCTGCTAGTGAATGGTTTTGCTGATATTTTTATGAATGCACGAAGTCAAAATTCAGAAATTGTTGCATTAAGTGCAGGCCTTTCCTTTGTTTTCAAAAATCTTAAGCAAATCTTTAATTCATAAATGCTAAGACTAGCTTAAGCATATTCTTATAATTACGTCACAATAGTTGCAGCAGAAGCACCTACACCTCCTCCAAAGTCTTTCTAGAATTAGGTGATTCAACTTCCCCATCACAATAGTTGCTCTGTCTAAAAATCAACTCTCAGATTCTTGTTGCCAGTCAAACGTAAGGTGCATCTTAATATATGAAAGTACATGAAAAGATCTGTTTCATAAGAATCTTGAACATTTTTTTCCCACCCTGCAACAGTAGCAATGTCTCAGATGTAAGCACTTTTACATACCATCATCCAAAAAATGAATGGATGAATAAATCAATAAAGGTCAGGTTAACAGAAATATTTTGATTACTTCAACTGATTTAATTTGGTTTTGAACTTTTAAAGCTGTTAATCTTATTTGATATAACCTAACTCCATTTTGAAAAGAAAGGTCATTTTGAATTAAGAAGAGACGTTCTTTAGTTAACAAAGGTCAACAAGAACACTTCAGCACTTTTCTACCAAAACAGTTCTGCATGGGGAAGTTCACTGAGACTACCTTTTTCTTACAAGTAAATAAATCTTAAGACTACTCCATGGTTTTTAAGAAAAATATCTCAATACCTAAATTAAGGAGTATTATCATCAGTAAGATTGTAAATCAATGGTCTTGACAGATTACTTCGGAAGATTCACACTTGAAAGTATGACTGATCCTACACTAGAGCAGAGTGACACCAATGAACGAGCCACACACCTTTACAATTTTAACTGGCATAATTTTGCCAGCAAAGCCTACAGTCTTGGGGGCGAATATATGTGACTAAAGGTACACAAAGTATGCCTTCATCTTTGGTAGAGTCCTGCTTCAGCTGTCAAAGATGCAGCACTCAGCAAACTAAAATTACTCTTGGAATCTTAAATAGATTACTTTCCTGCCATAGGAATCTGAAATGAGACTTAAGATTCCATAGTTATATTGGCATCACAGTTGAATGACACTGTTTTGATAATTGTCTCATCTTCAGCAACACACAGGATGTAGGTTTCTCTCACATTAACTCCAGTTTGAAATGTAACAACTCTTTCAGAAAAAAACATTTAGTGTTGATGAACATATATAACTCTCACTGAGTCAATTCTGTTGACTGCAAAAAAATTCACCCTCATTTTGCTACTTATTTCTAAAGTGAATTTACTGTCAGGTTCCTTTAGTCCTTACTATGTTTTTTGCCTAATGAATTGAAAGGCTATGTAAAAACATTTTGTTGGTATTTACAGATTTTGGCCCAATAAACTCTTAATGTAGCCCTTGATAAGCTAAATATTGAGCTCCTGCTGGTTTTTTACCCTTTACATATTTTATATTACTTTAAAAAAATCTTACTTCTCTTTGCTGGGCTATTGGACCAGCATGGTTCCTGAATTCTTAAGAGTGGAACAGAGCACATTGTGCCGGTCATGGTTCCCCTGGAGCCATACCCGGGATTAATAGCACTGTAACACCCAAAGTTAAGTTAGACCAATGTGTATGTATGAAACCTGAAATACCAGAAAATTTCTCAATTTCCCTCTTCTCTAAAACCTATAGGAAAGAAAATAGATAATTTTGAAATCTTATTCACCAGGTATTTCTCCTGATTTTATAGGAACAATTGACAGGACTAAGAACCATTAATAGCTGTACTAAGCTACCTAGAAAGTTACATGCCCCCAAAACACAAAAAGAGTAGCAGTTAGAGAAATTTTTGATTTTTCCATTACGTCTTTCTTCTACAAAATAGCTATTTCAGTGTTGCCACTTCTATTGACGTTATTCAGTGCAAAGCAGGTAGTCATGGGAATTATTCTTTCTCTCAGTTCAGTAAAACTTTTATGCAACATTTTTCTTAAATAATTTATTTTCTTTCAGCATCTGTCAGGCCAGATTTCATTTAACACAAGCCTACCACACACTTTAAATGTTGCAGGTCCTTTGCTCTGGTATACAACAGAAGAATTTTCAAGAAGGCAAGCCAATATGAAACAAAACCTAGCAACTGTAAAATCAATTTTATATTTCCATAGAATTATTTTTTACACTGTAAGCTCCATATCATACAGTTGATTTTATTGGATTTTGTAGCATATGCTTGATGTATATGTAGTACAAGCAAATAATTCTGAACCTACTCTACCTTGCAATTCCTACATCTTGACAAAAGTACTACATTTGCTTATTTATAAGATTATGTTACAGTGAATTCTTATATTAAAGGACCTGGAAGTGACAAAGTGCTTATTTTCAAACCAAAGATTTACAGGAAGCATTGACCTGCAACCATTATCTGATGTATTTTTACATTTTGTTTCAGGATCCAGTACTGGTAGCAAAATTTGTAACCTTTACTGGCCTTGATGGTTCATTGAGGTAAAGTGTTTATACCATCCTCTGAACCTATATCCATCCTTTTTTGCAATATAGTGTACTTAGGGATTTTATCATTCCTTCCATTGTTTTTTTAGGAATGCCTATTACATGATTTTATTTTAGCAGGTGAGCATGTGTAATTCTTCTAGGACACTACTAAAGATGACATGAAAGTCCTCAAGATCTCTTTCTCAGCACAGCTCCCAGCAGCTTACTTTGATTTCTGAGATCAGGGCACTGAAAATAAACAATAAGTGGATTCATGTCTTTGTTCTTGATACCATTTTCACTCCTCACTGAAATACAGCCAGAGGAAAGATAAGCACAGGCTGACAGGCAATACCAGCATGAGGGCAGGAAAGGCAGCCTATTTCTGAATGGCGGTGATTGGTGTTAGCTAAATTTGTCTGACCTGGCATTCACCTCCTTTGTGGTACCCACTGACAGCCAGTAACCTGTGTCACATTCCAGGACAAACTTCAGTTTGAGCTGCCAGAGCAATAGACAAGACTTTAGGAGAGGCAGAAGTTGCAGTCTTCTGGCACTTATACTGGACAGTGTGCTGTAGTGCTAGAGGACTTCCCTGGAGACAAGCCAGCCTAAGTAGCTGGGTAAGATTGAGTGACAGCAGTACGACCCCAGGAAATCTCAGCTTTGCCAATGTACTTTAAGAAGCTAAGGAAAATGCTGAGTGTTCTGCCACAGAGCTCTTAGTTGATCATATCCAAAATAAACCCACACTGAGGATCTTTAGAGCAACAATGGCAAGAGCCAAAGGATCCAGCTTGGCAAGTTAGACATCTTAGCTTCTCTGCTGGAAGAAGCTTTCCTTACCAATGAGAAACTGAAGCTTGAGCTTGTGTTCACAACTCATCTGAAACTTGAAAAAGTGTCAGTGGTGACAGTTCTTTGTCATTTGATTATCTATACAGCAGAGCAGACTTTTGGTAAATTAATCAGAAGATGAAATATGATTGTCACAAATACATCAAAGATAGAAACATTGGGAGAAATGATGAGCTCTGATGGAACAAAGGAAATAGTGAAAACTTAAGAAGATTGAAACATCAGAGCATTTTGTTTTAAGAAGGCTGTGGGGAAGAAATGAAACGGTGGTGGAAATATTCCTTTTTGCCTGCCAGATGAAGAAAAGAAAGAAGGGACTAAACGAGAAAGAGGTCAGGTTCACATGTTCTTCCTGAATAGCACCTCCTTCTGCCACTGTCTGCAACAGATAGTGGAGTATGATCTGACTCAGCACCAGTTCTATACACAGTCTCCCAGTTAACAAATACATCAAGAAAAGAAGAAAATAATTTCCATAACTTGATCGATATCTAAAAAAGATTTTTATCTCTTAATGAGCTTTATAAAAGTTACTTTTCTTTTTAAGATGTGTTTGTGTAAGTAAACATGCATTTCCATGGCAACAAGGCCTGATGTTCCCACAATCACCTTGACATTGTTTTATGAATACATGAGACATTCAATACAACAAATTAAACAATAGCAACAATCAGTTAGAAATGGAAAACTGCTTTCTTGGAAGGTGGTTGAAAGCTATGAAACTCATCTTTATATGAATCAAAACCTATATTATTATTTTAGAAATAGGAATTCCTATAAAGAAAAAATACAAGTGCAGTGTTTTAATATTGACTTAATAAACCCTGTGTCTATTAGCTTGAAAAAAATCTATTCAATGGTCCCATCCAGGGAAGAATGGACAATGAAAGACATATGACAGTTATTCATACATTTCTTTATGAATAAATGAGTGTATCCACCATTGAGCAGTGCTGGGATATCACCAGTGGGATGAACAAATGGAAAAATTTGAGTGGACCATGATTTAGCCAACCTGTTAAAATGCCAAAATTTACATGTTATGCAGAGTGAATAAGTAGCATGGTTTGTTTGCATTCGGTATAGGGATTAGAACATCAATTGCTCATAAAAAATTTTACATCAGCACCAAAGAAAAGTTTCAATGTATTTTTTTTTTTTTTTTTGAAGGGGGGTGGGGAGGGAAGGGAGACAACAAACTGAAACAAAAAACCCCAAACCTCATTTCAGATTAAGTTTTCATGTTTTTACCTGGACTTTATACCAGAGTTAGAAGTTACATGAACCATTTCCTTACAGACAGTTTAAGATAGCTTTCCTCAGTTGAATAGTATGATATTCCACAAATAATTCTCACTGTAGTAATTCAGACAATGTGTGGAATAAAGTATAAGTAAAAATTAATCAGGATATCTGAATCTAGTGTTTAAAAAGCAGATAGTCCACGTTACCCAATTTGCATGTTAAATAGTACCTTAGTGCTGTACAAGCAAACTGTCACAACCTGCCCTGTGCGTTGAAATTTTTATGGAGGCATATTAACCTCCAATTCTTCTTTAAATCCTTTTTTTTTTTTTTAACCCAAGGGAATGAAGTGTACGGTATCTCTATTACTGTATCTGCTAAATATGACTAAATAAATGGTTTTAATTTTCAGTGTAGCTTATTTATATACACTGCATTCAAGTACTATACCAAATATAGAAGTCACAATAGGCAATTTGGATTGAATCCAGCGGCCATGAATCTAAACATCGAGATATGCATTGTTCACATGTGAATCAAGTGAAATTCGAGGACCAGTGCTTTGTGACATGCAATAACAGCTTCGTCAAATACACTCTGACCTGTATTAGCTGTGTAAATACTTTCTTTTAATTAAAAAGTTTATTTTCATGATGCAGATGCTATAGTTTAGTTTCTATTCCCAACATATTTTCATGAATATGACTCCTTGTTCTCTCTTTGATAAGTTTTAAGTCTGCCAAAATAATCTCAAAAGAGTCCAGTACCATTTAACTCCATGGTTAAAATCATTTAGATATGCCATGGGTTACAAAGACACAGCACGTAGTCTACAGGCTGAAATAAAATCCACCAGGTACCATTTGTAGTTTATGGATTTTTTTTGCCAGAATACTTTACTTGGTGGGGACTTATATAAATTTATACCTGAAATTCACCGATTAAACATCTGCCTATATGGACATAAAAGTATTTTTATTGGCATTGCCCGGACCAGGATGTGGGATTATTTGCACATTTGACTGGCTATCTTCAACCTTTAACTTTCCATCATTATCTAAACAAAACAATAAAAATAGACATAATAAATACACAGATGAATGACATGACTGAATATCCTTTTTTTTTTTTACCATTGTCATGTCGCTTATTAACAAATGATGAACACTCACACCTGTACAAAATTGTGTTTAAAATGACTATGTTAGCAGGTGCAGGCTGGGGCAACCAAGCTATGATGTTATTAAAACTATCTATTAAAGTGACTGCTCAGCAGGGTTAATACTAAAATATGCAAAAGGGTGTATTTTTTTAGCTTGCAGATAAGTGTAATTCAGAATATATTATGATTTTGGATCCAGTGGCCATGTCTAAAAAATCGATTGCAGTAGTTGTTCATTCTTGTCACTCAGCTGCCAGGACAGGTAGAGTGCCTACTCTAGGTATGACATACCTTCCCTAAACTGAATGGGAACCTTTATTTTTCACTTTAGCGTAGTCATGATTATGCCTCTGGACTTTTGCGTTTTTCAAGCTTAGTGGTGTTCCTACAACTGCAATTACTTTCAATCAACATCTGTATCACTTTCTGGGGCAAGTATGCCTATTCAAATAAAGTCGCGTGGTCTGAAGTACGTTACGCACACTTTTGAAGCACACCTGATTTAGTTTCCCTGAAAATGACATCAGTTCTTGTCTTCATCTCAGAGAACTATTCCAGAAGTGCATTCCCAAATCAAAACATTGACGCAGGCAGACACAAAATTCCTTGGGGAGGGAAGCCACTTCGTACCATAAATAAGTTAAGATGTAGATTGCACTGCATAGCTTGCATTACCAAATGTACATGCGTGTATGTGTCTATAGTTTCCCATGACATTTCTCTGACTTTTTCATTTAGAGGAAATTGACATTTAAGAGGCTGCAAGTTAAAGATTCAGTTTCTCTTTTTATTTGCATTAGAATGCTAAACTGTGATTTAACCAGAAGATTAAAACTGAAAACAGAAAACCTAATCACCTTACAAAAGCTCTTTCAAGCATGTAGACATTTCTAAAAGTTGCAGTCTTCAAGCCGATTAGACATTTGCCATGACAATGTGACCACAGACAGAAACCTGGAGGGTTATTTTAGCTGCATCCTCACTCTAGATCTGTGTTTTTTAGTATATGCCAAATAATGATAGCACTGTATTTTGTATGGTAAGCCTGATTTGTGAGGGTAGCTCCTATGTACCAAAATACAGAACACTAGTAATTCTTGGTAGCTCCTTAGAGGTGCTTCATCCAACCAATCACTCATGATATGTAGTATTCACAGGTACACATGTGCGCTTGCAACAACTCCAGGACTTACTGAAGATGATCAAGAGAGAAGCCAATATGCTTTCTTCTCCTTAATGTATACAGCTTACACAGTCAACATGTGGAGCACTTAGTAAAAAGCAAGGCCCCCAAAGATTCTTAAAACCAGAAGAGTGTCTTGTGGAGCAACTGGCAAGTTTTGAAGTATAATACAAAGTGCATATTTTCAAATCCTTAGACTATGTTAAAGCCACGGTGCAGGGAGAATGGGGTAAGGGAGCAGAATTTTTCACAGTGTGCTTTCCTGTCTTTTTCACTTTCTATTTACATCTTCTGAAGAACATCTGTAGCTCAGTGGACAGACTGTTGGAAGGGCAACATAATATCTGTCTACTCACATATTCCAATTTCAGGGAATGATGAAGTCAGCTAGCGCCGGCCACATACTGTGATCTTTTCTGGTGGTATGCAGGGCCTTTCTGGAAGGACTCTGTATTCAGCTCATTTGCCCATAGCTGGCAAAGCTGTAGTGCTGTGAGCAAAGATAGGTGTCCTGGGTTCAGCAGTAGCAGTCATTTTTCTTCTTCTTAGTAGCTGGTGCAGTACAGTGTTTCTGACTTTCGTCCTGGGAACAGCACTGATAACACAGATGTTTTCAGCTGCTGCGCAGTAATGTTTACTCTGACCAAGGACTTTCTGAGTCTCATGCTCTGCCAGGGAGGAGGAGAAGCCAGGAGGAAGCAGAGACAGGGCACCTGACCCAAACTGACCAAAGAGGTA
>JANRGW010033218.1:0-20718 GCA_024733675.1 Psilopsiagon aymara
TTTCCCTCAGGCACTTTCCTCCCCTCCGTCTCCGTTAACCCGCCTCGGCTCTCGGACAACCGCGCTCTAACTGAGGGGAACCGGGTGTGTCACCCCGCTGTGCTCACCTGTCCCCTAAAGGGAAGGGGAGCCCAAGCCCTGCCCCAGGGGGACAGGATTTAAGGCGAGAGCGGGGAGTCTCAGTGCAGGGGTGTGCGGGGAGCGGCGGAGCGCTCCCGCTTTCGGCAGAGGCGTGCTTCTTCGCTGTGGGCAAGCATTACCGCCCTTCCCAAGGCACGGGGCCCGCGGTGGCTGCCGGCAAGGCGATCGCGCCTCCCGCTTCCCCTTTCTCCCCACTCCCGCACGGCCAGGGCTCTGCCCACCGCTCTCCTCTCACCCTCTCCCCAGCAACCTGCTGAGGGCCGAAGGAGGGACGAAGAGGCCGTCCCGGTGTAGCTTGCAAGATTGGCAAGCAGCTCTTTCCAATCGCGCCTGGCAGCCTCCTCCCGCTGCTGTTGCCTATTGGCAGCTTGTAGGCGCAGGGCGGGCAGGGCGGGTGTTCGCAGCTCGCGGGGCTCTCCTCCGGAGCGGAGCGCGCTCCATTCGGAGCGCGGTGTGTGCGTGGAGGAGTATCTCTGAACTGGCCGCGCTGGTGCCTGGAGCGCGGCTGCGACTCGGCACCCTCGGGAGCTCCCAGCGCTTCCCTCTGCCCGCAACGGCGATGCAGATTCTCCCCGCCGCGCCGCGGCGGCTGCTGGCCGGCTTGCTGCTGCTGACCAGCTGCATTTGGGTCGGGTCGCTGGAGCCGCCGCAAGGCAGTGCCGCAGTCGCCTTGCCCTGGGCGCCGGAGGCGGACCCCGTCGTGGTGGCCAACCGCGGGCTGCGGGTGCCCCTGGGCCGCTCTGCCTGGCTGGACCCCACGCGGGACCTGGTGCTGCAGGTGCAGCCAGGTGACCGGTGCTACCTCACCGTGCTGGACGAGGACCCGCTGTGGCAGCGCCCCGGCCAGCTGAGCCCCCGGCGCTTCCCCTGCGACTTCGGGGCCCGTGAAGTGCAGTACTCCCACTTGGGCGGCCGCAGCCCCGCGCGGGACCGCGTCCGCCTCCAGCTGCGCTACGACTCGCCGAGCCGCGCCCTGGTGCTCCCCCTGGTGCTGGAGGTGGAGGTGCTCTTCACCCAGCTGGAGATCGTCACCCGCAACCTGCCCCTCACCGTGGATCGCCTGCGGGGCACCAGCAACCCTCTGGACGCCCGCATCCTGGAGTTCGCCTTCGAGCCGGGCCGGCAGCGCTGCCGGGTGGGCCTGCTGCCGGCGCTGGCTGGGCTGCCCCGCTACGGAGAGATCCTCAACTACCCACCGGCGGCGGTTCCACCGGCGGCGGCAGCAGCGGGTGAGGAACCGGCGACGGGCGGCCCGGTTCCCGCCTCGATGTGGGACTGCGAGGAGTTCCTGCGCCTGGGGCTGCGTTACCGGCACACGGCAGCCGGCGGCTCTCCCAACCGTGACCTGGTGCCGCTGGTGGCAGAGCTGCGGGAGGCGGCAGCCGGTGGGACGCTGCTGAAGCGTGAGTACTTCCAGGTGCTGGTGCGGATCCGGGCCGGGACTGAGAATGTGGCCCCCAAACCCAGCTTTTTTGCCATGCTCATGATGGAGGTTGACCAGTTTGTGCTCACTGCACTCACACCCGACATGCTGGCAGCTGAGGATACGGAGTCACCACCAGACCTGCTGATCTTTAACATCACCTCTCCCTTTGGCCCTGGCCAAGGCCACATGGTCAGCACAGACGATCGGAGCTTGCCAGTTTTTTCTTTCAGCCAGCGAGATGTGAGGGAGCTGCGCATTGCCTACCAGCCCCCCATGGAGGACTCAGATCAGGAACGGCTCTTTGAGCTCGAGCTGGAGGTGTTGGACCCAGAGGGTGCTGCCTCAGAGCCCTTCACCTTTGTGATTGTGGTGAAGCCCATGAACACCCTGGCACCTGTGGTGACCCGCAACACTGGCCTTGTGCTCTATGAGGGGCAGTCAAGGCCTCTTTCAGGCCCTGGTCCAAACCCCAATTTGGTGATCAGTGATGAGGATGACCATGCGCAGGTGCGGGTGAGTGTGGTGGCAGGGCTGAGGCACGGCCACCTCACTCTCCTGGAGGACACTGCAGCACCTGCAGCCCCTCATAAGCACTTCACAGTGGCTGATCTGGCAGCAGGCCGGGTCATTTACCAGCATGATGGCAGCGAGTCTTCGCTCAGTGACAATTTGGTGCTGCGGCTGGAGGATGGTGGATCTCGCCATCGTGTTGAATTCCTTTTCCCTATTACCCTGGTGCCCACTGATGACCAGCCACCCCTACTCAATGCTAACACAGGGCTGGCCATGGCTGAGGGTGAAACAGTGCCCATCACCACCCGCGCTCTTAGCGCCACTGACATTGACTCTCAGGATGCCATCCTGCTCTTCACAGTGGAGTCTGGCCCCACTGCAGGGCAGCTTCTCCTCCGTCAAACACAACCGCCTCCTGGCTGGGAAGAGGAGGAAGATGAGGGATTTTCTTGGAGGAGGGTGCCAGGTTTAGGGGGGAGCTCTATAATCTATGAAAAGCCAGTGAGAGAGTGGCTGCAGCAAGACATTACTGAAGGGCGTCTCTATTACCACCACTTGGGGCCTCACAGCCCTGGCCCTGGTGTTGTGTTGGACCAATTTGTATTTAGAGTTCAGGATGACAATGACCCACCCAACCGCTCTGGATCACAGACTTTTGTGATCCGGGTGCATCCCATTGACAGATTAGCCCCTGAATTGCATAGCAGCAGCAGCCTGCACTTAATAGTTGCAGAGCAGCAGGTGACCCCACTGCGGAGGAAGCATTTGTGTTACACAGATCAGGATTCAGGGGATCGTGAACTCCGCTACACAATAACTCAGCCCCCCACTGACACTGACACTAACCATCCGCCAGATGTATATGGAGCCCGCCTTGGATCCCTTGTGCTGACTGAGGATCACTCTGTGGAAGTTACCCACTTCACCCAAGCCCAGATCAATCATCACAAGATCTCGTACCGTCCCCCACAGGAAGAACTGGGGGTGGCTCCTCATTTGATTCAGTTTCGGTATCAAGTGCAAGATGCAGCTGGCAATGCAGCTGAAGGGACTTTCACCATATATCTGCAGCCTGTGGATAACCAGCCTCCTGAAATCACTAATACTGGCTTCACTTTGCCTGAGGGAGGTAGACATGTCCTTAGCCCAACTGAGCTGGATGCCAGTGACACAGACACTGAACTTGCCCATCTCAGATTTATCCTGACCCAGGCTCCCCGTTATGGCCAGTTGCAACTTTCTGGATACAGTTTGATTCCGGGAGGTGTTTTTGGCCTGGATGATATCAGACAAGGGAGGGTGGTGTATGTGCACGGTGGAGCTGAGATCAACAGTGATGCCTGTAGGCTTGATGTGAGTGATGGGGTTCATTTTGTGCCCATCACACTGAAAATGAATGTGCACCCGGTTGATGATGAGGTTCCTACACTACAGTTGCCCCCAGGCAGTCTTGGTTCCTACCTGGATGTGCTGGAGAATGGTGCTGCAGAAATCACTGCTAATGTCATTCAGGGCGCAGATGAGGATACGGATGACTTAAAGTTGACTTTCTTTGTAGAGGATCCTCCTCAGCATGGGAACATTCTGGTCCAAGGAGCACCTGCAGAGAGATTTTCTCAGAGAGATCTGCTGGATGGTGCTGTGGTATATGCTCACACTGGTGGTGAAATAGGCCTTCTGCCCAAAGTAGATACCTTCAATCTTACCTTGTCTGACCTGTCTGAGGAGTGGAAGGTCAGGGGCAGTGTTGTTCAAGGAGTTTCAGTCTTGGTGACCATTCTTCCTGTTGACACTCAAGCCCCAGAGATTTTTGTAGGAGAGCGGTTCATGGTAGCAGAAGGTGACAAGCAGGTCATTACTCCTGCTCACCTCAGGGCTGAAGATGTGGATACTCCTAATGATGATATACTTTGCACCATTGTTGCTCAGCCTGCATCTGGGTATGTAGAGAATGTATCTCCAGCCCCAGGATCTGAAAAATCCAGAGCAGGTGTAGCTATAAGTGCTTTTACCTTGAAAGACCTCCGTCAAGGACATATTTTTTATGTCCAGAGTATACATAAGGGTGTTGAGCCTGTTGAAGACAGATTTGCTTTCCGTTGTTCTGATGGCATTAACTTTTCCCCAAAGCATTTTTTTCCCATTGTTATTATGCCAATCAATGATGAAGGGCCTGAAATCTTTGTGCGAGAGTTTGTTGTGATGGAAGGCATGAGCCTGGTTGTTGATACTCCTATTCTCAATGCAGCTGATGCAGACATTCCTGCTGACGAATTAATGTTTACAGTCACCAGGCTTCCTAAGCATGGCCACATTGTGAACCAGCTGGTGAACGGAACTGTCCTAGTGAAGAGCTTCACTTTGGATGAGATAACAGAGAGCTCCAGCATACTCTATGAGCATGATGACTCTGAGACAAAGGAGGACAGTTTTGAGGTGACACTCACAGATGGTAAACATACCATTAGGAAAACAGTACTCATCATGGTTATTCCTGTAGATGATGAGACACCAAGAATGGCCATCAATGATGGTTTGGAGATTGAAATAGGAGAAACTAGAACTATTGATAACAGAATACTGAAGGCTACTGACCTGGATTCTGAAGACAAAACCTTGACATACATTATAAGATATGGGCCAGGACAAGGCCTCCTGCAGAGAATCAAACCTTCAGGTGGAGTTGAGAACATCACCCTGGGGATGAATTTCACCCAAGGTGAAGTGGATGGAAACTTAATTCAATATATGCATTTTGGCCAAGGAGGAATTCGTGATCTTATCAAGTTTGATGTGACAGATGGAATAAATCCACTCATTGACCGCTACTTTTATGTCACGATAGGTAGCATTGATATTGTCTTCCCAGATGTAATCAGCAAAGGGGTTTCTTTGAAAGAAGGAGGGAAGGTAACCCTAACTACTGACTTGCTTAGCACCAGTGACCTGAATAGTCCAGATGAGAACTTAGTTTTCACTATTACCAGAGCACCTGTTCGTGGTCATCTTGAATGCACAGATCAGCCTGGGGTACCCATCTCCACTTTTACTCAACTCTTATTAGCAGGCAATAAAGTCTATTACATTCACACTTCAGAAGATGAGGTGAAAATGGACAGCTTTGAGTTTGAGGTGACTGATGGCTATAACCCTGTATTTCGTACTTTCAGGATTTCTATCAGCGACGTGGACAATAAGAAACCTGTTGTCACAATCAACAACCTTGTGGTGAATGAAAATGAATGCAAACTGATAACCCCGTTTGAACTGACTGCAGAAGACAGAGATACACCTGATGCATTGCTAAAATTTATCATCACTCAAATACCCATTCATGGTCAGATCATCTTCAATAACTCCAAACCCATCACCAGCTTCACTAAACATGATCTAAATGAAAATCTAGTCAGCTACAAACATGATGGCACAGAATCAGTTGAGGATAGCTTCTCTTTCACTGTTACAGATGGCACTCATACTGATTTCTATGTCTTCCCCAACACTGTGTTTGAAACAAAGAAACCTCAGACTATGAAGATTCGAATAATGACTGTGGACAACAGTGTGCCACAAATTGCAATAAATAAGGGTGCTCAGACCCTTCGTGCTCTGGCGACAGGTCACATTGGGTTTCTGATTACCAACAAGGTGCTCAAAGTGGAAGACAGGGACAGTTTACATGTTTCTCTTAAGATCAGAATCACAGAGGGTCCACGCCATGGCTTCCTGATCCATGTGGGGAAAGGCAACCATAGCATCAACCAGTTCACCCAAGGTATTACAATACTCCATGCTTTCTAGAGATTGCTGGAAATGTTACTTTTCATGCTAAACTCTGTAACAATTGATGGGAAAGACTTTCCAGTAAGGAGCTTATTTATAATGGCTTTGTTATTTTTCAGTTCTGTTTATTATTTGTTGTACCTGTGGCAGCTTTAAACAGGACAGGGTGTCTGTTGGATAAGCATCAGATAAAGGAGCATCTTTGTTTTGGAGAGCTTACAGCCCAAACAACTGTGGTTTAGGCTTTTTATCAATGGTAGAATTTTTGGTAATAGAATTGGGCTGCATGTGATTTCAGATCTTTAGTATGTGTGCCTTGTTTAAACAGTTTTATTTAGGAAATGCAATGGGAATGGCCAAGTTATTATTAGCTAATGGTCATACCACAGTGAGGATATCAGTTGCTATACAGTCTGAATGTAGTTAACTGTAAAAGCCAAATCACTTCCCAAATATGGGAAATGATGTATTACAAGTGCATTTGTTGACTTAATTACACAAAACTTAACCACAAAGTGTTTGTGGTAAATTAAAAGGTAATGTAAATGTTTTAAATTTCATCAGTCTACTTTGTATATGGAACTAAAATACTGAGTGGTATAAATAGGATGAAAACCACATGTGCTGTATGTTCTAAAATAAAGCCTCAACACAAGGCTATAATGTAAGTTTAATTGAAAAGAGAACATTAGCTATTCTCCCAAGAATTTTCCATGTTACTTTGCAATGAGTTAATAGCAGGTTGATTAACAGTGAAATAAGGTTTCTTGGAGGCTTCTGCAGCTATGGAGAAAGCAAACAGCAGAACATTACGTGGATTCAAAGTTCGAGGTGCCCAGACTGGCTGGGCTGTGTAGGTGGTAAGGCTAGAGATGAATGCTTGTAGTTGGCTGTATTTTATTTCACAGAGCTCATATCAATATGTATTCCATGTTACAGTCTTGGCTGTAGTGCTGTTCTTGTCAGATATACCAAATCTTGCAAACAGGCATGATGAACTTCTTTCTGAATGGCTGGACTGCTGTAAGTTTTGTGGTGTTAATGCTATGAAGAGGATGAGAAGAGACCAAACCATGTCAGAACTTTGGGAACCACCAAGGTTCCTTAAGTGTAAGGCTTCAATAGTGAACTGCAAGTAGTATTAAGTGTGTTGTAAGAATATGTAAAAAATGGAAGAGAATGGGAGTGAGCAAATAACTAGATTACCACTTTTTTAGTGGGTTTTCTCTTACATGTGGAGGATGTAGAATTATTGAGTGGATGGTCCTTGAAAGCTGACCACTGCATAGCACAATGATATCCCTTTTTTTTTTTTTTGAAAGGGGGTCAGTCAGTAGAGGTACATCTTCTGTTCTCTCTTTTGCCATGTGGCACCTTTTGGCTTGCAGTTGGCAGTCTCACTATATGTCAGGCTCATTGCTCTCTACACAGGGTGTCTTAATATCCTGGATATGCCTGAGCTGGGTGAGAAGCTTGCAACCCTTAGGAAAGGAATGGTTTTAAATGTAGTGAGGGTCTCCATAAAGTGATACAGCTTCACAGGTCCTCTGACAGTACTGGCACAAGCACTCTAATTAGTGCTGAGTTGAAGAGTGTTTTTAAGAAATACGCATTTCTTCAGTAATTATGTCCTTTGGTCTCTATGAGCAGTCACCTGAGCATCTGTGTTATTTCTGTGAAATCTGTCTTCAACTTCCTGAATGCTTTTTATGATGATTTTTATTTTATGAAGCAAACACATAAAAATGTCTTATGAATGAAGGGCTAAATACTTGAGGGAAGAAAGGTGTCTGGAAAGTCTTCATGAAAAGCAGAAAGCATCAAGCTCACACAGGTTTTGTACATCTGTTGAAGGACAGAGAATTTACTGGAAGTGAAAGTCATGGATTGAAAGGGCAGTGTCTTTTCCTTTTTCCTCAGATGCTCTCTTGTCTGTAGCTGCGTTGGGTATGGGGGAGGCTGTGAGTGGCAGGGAGACAAAAATTCTTGTCTGAATCTAGAAGGCTGCAATTTTCAGAAGTAATGTGAGATGCAGAGGTCTTATATAGACCAAGCTTCCTACTCAAAACTCTGCCCAGTTCACCGTTGTCCTTCATCTTGTGGCCAACCACCCTTAGTATGCAAAGCACTGTCAAATCCAAGATTTGTGAATTTATGTGTATTTCATGCTTACGTTATACAAGACAAATAATTATCTAACATTTAGGGAAGAAGCGAACAAAACTCTCTCTTATAATATCCTTAATGACCCTCATCCACTTACATCCACTGCATGCAAATCAGATTTTGTAGCCAGTCGTGATTAACAGTTCTGACTTTGGGATGCACCAATATTAGGGCTTCCTGTTGCACACTTGCTTTTTTTTGGTTTGATCTCCCAAGTTTTTAGGGGTCTCATCCTGCCACATAGGGCAACCTCTTACAAAATGCTGAACAGTTGTAATTTCATAAACATTGTTACAGTCCTCCAATTTATGTTGGAAGGGACCTCTTGATGTCATTTGGTCCAACCCCTACTCAAAACTGGGCAACTTTGGAGTTGGGTGAGGCTGTTAAGGGTCACATGCAGACGAGTTTTGAAAGCTACTCAATAGCTGGTGGAGTCCATCCTAATACTTTTCCATCTCACATTCCCTGGGTTTGTGCCTGTGGTTGTACGAACATGCAGCCTTATCACTTTGAGAGAGGTTAACATTGATGAAATGAGATCCACTGTGTGCAAGCAGCTTGATCAATCTGTTTTTTTCAGATTGCCTGTAATGGAAAGAGAGGGCAGAGTGATTGTTTAGTAAACAGCTTTCTGCCTTGTGCTTGAGATTGCTTTTCAGTATCTGTCCACAAAATATTATCAAGTGCCAGGAGGGAAGTCATCTTAGATTTGAAAGATGAGCTAAAAGCCTCCAGTCAAAATGTGGTTGTGCAGAATATATTATGTCCATGAGATTTTTTGTGTAATTTGTTCAGTAACAATCAGTCTGAGCCTTCCTAATTAGCGTGCATTAAATACTTCTGCCACAAGTACAGTAGGAAATCTTTTGCTTGTGAGGCTCATAGAGTTAATTGGGATTGGTCAAAGGGGGTATTAGGGTGTAGAAGAATAAAGTTCTTGATAAAAGGTCCCCAAATACTTCAAATAGTTGATGCTTTTTATTCATTTTTATTTGTTAAAATAATCTGAATGAAAAAGAGGCAAGCAAATGACAGTAAAAAAATAAAATACTCTTAAAATAAGTTAAGCCATTCCTGAGATTATTCAATTTGTACCTGTCACTTCATGTTACATCTGAGAGCAGCAGTTTTAATTAATTATTATTTCTTTGTGCTTTTTATTTAGTAGTTAGTAATAGTAAATGCAGAGAAAGCTTAAAGAAAAATGTTTGCCACATGGTAATTTCTCATCTAGTGCTGTCCTGGAACAAAGCAAACATACAAAGGATATTGTCTATGCATCATTGTACGGCAGCTGTCTCTGTAAGCCAGTGCTGGAATTTGTTCGTAGCAGATATCCATTAAGATTAGATAATTTTTAAAAGTGAAGAGAGTCTGCTAAGGAACTGCCAAGTCTTTCACATTTAAAGAAGTTTAATATATGGTACATAAGAGATAGCTGATGTTTGTATGATGTTTTGAATGTACGAAGTGTGGTGGACTGCTGAGCACTGTTTTGTGACTCCTCCCTCCCATGTGGGTAAGTTTGAGAGTAAGGGCCATGTCACTTCCCAGAGCTGTGCAGGTGTGCTGAGGAGCCAGAAAGAAGGGGAAGAAAGTGTGCAGAGCAAGGCTCTGCCTTGGCAATAATACAGCTTGGTCAATGTCTCAGCACTCATGTAGCTTCCTGAGGCAAAAAAGATCTAAATGGCAAAAGTTTGTGAACAGTGATTTTATTCAGCATTCACCTTGATACTTTTTATCTTGTTTTTCAGACAATTGTTTTCATGGAGATAAGTGAATTATGTTGCAAAGTGCATTTGTTTCTTAAAGAATATATGTATCCTTTAATAACCACATCAGTTTTGCAGGTTTTTTGAAATCAGTGCCTTGATCCAGTGGAGATCATTATTTTTTTTTAATAGAAATTATGTTGGATAGATTTCAAAATTATGCTGGAGAATTTTAGTATCACATCAGTATTTAGTAGGCACTGTAGTTATACAGCAATGAATTGTGCTTACAACTAGGCAAGCTCTAATATAACTTGTGTAACCCAAATGAAGTGTGGAAGGAAAGTGCAGAATTGCCCAAGTGACTCTGAACGTGTTCTTAGTGAACAGAAAACAGGTCATTCCTTTGAAATTCTTCTGACAAAATTTAGATATTTGGATGTCAAGTGTCTTTTTCTGATGCAGTGGTCTTGGTCTGCTAAACGCTGACTCAAGAGTGTTGAGCCAATATATCTTTTATATATATTGGAATCATGGATTTTGAGAAGGCTACTCTCATGTGCAGAGCTGAGCACTTGCATGTTTGCAGGATGAAGGATTTATTTGCTCCACTGTCATGAAGAGGTATTTGTTTGCATCCTCTTTATAGCCCTGTGAATTTTTGATCTTTAACTGAAACATTTACGGAAGAGATTCTTCAGTGACATATATTTGCTGATAATGCTCTTAACTTGTTTGCCCTGGAAGACATCTGGCTTCCTTTGGAACTCAAGATTTTGAGGAGCATTGACGAAAGTGCTTTTAGCTTCTTTTTACTAATGCATATGCCCTAACAGGAGAGGAGAACTTGGGTGGTACTTGAGTTCCACTTTAATGCTATTAATTTATAAAAATTTTTCTTTAAAAAAGTATCAGACATGGATTTTTTTGAACAGCAGTCTTTCAAAGAAAATGTCAAAAAGTAGTTTTATGTATTGCATCTTTCTCATCACTGTTCAAGGAAACCAGAAAGCACAATATTAAGAAATACTTTTTTACCTTTTACATACTTTATTGCAACTGATGATTCAAAATTGTGCATTGAATTGCTCCTTACTGAAGTCTTTTCTGTCCACTTACATTGCATCTTTTTGAATTCCTAAGCCAGCCAATCACTGTAAGTGTTTGAGCACTATTTATGGCATTTCATATAGATTAGATACCATATCCTTTGCAAATATGCTGATAGGAGGGATGGTCTGGTGGAGAGGGCGTTTTTGTGGGAGACTAAAGAGACTGAGATCTCTTTTGCAGAATGTGTAAAGGTATCCTACCCTAGGGGTAGACAGCATGCCAGAAGTAATCTGGTTTGGGGGTGGGGAAGTAGGGTGGTGTGAGTGTGAACTAATTTGTCTTGCCTCTTGAATGGAGGGTAGAACTTCACATAGAAAATAGCCTGGGTTTTACTTTCAGCCACAGGTTTTATGTGATCTCTACAGTACTACTCAGGATGAAGAATGACAGGATCAATATCTTAGAGAACATTCACCTCTATTTACGAAAATACATCACTAAAAATATGACATAGTTCTGACTGTTGACCCCAGGTTTTTACATTGCCTTTCAGTTGTTTTTGTAAATACATCATAAAAGAAAGAGGACACTGGGGAGAGGAAAGTAAAGGGAAGGAGAACAAATGGTATCTGTAAAGCTTCAACACTGTTAATCCTGAAATTCCTGAGCTCCGTGAAGAGCCTTGACGTTTCTCTGTTGAAGATAAACAATTTATTACATGTCTTTTTTCCTCTTTTTTTAATAAAAACAGTTTTGTGCCTTCAACATTTCAAATAAAATCTGTTTTTTCCTCACTCTTTCTAGCTGATATTGATGACATGAAGATATGCTATATTTTACGAGGGGGTGACAATGCTACCAGTGACATTTTTCATTTCATGGTTGAAGACGGTGGTGAGTACCTATAAGATCTGTGCTTTTGCTGTTCTTGAAAGAAAAGGAGCTTAAGTATACTTTGGGAGTTTGAAAACATTGAATTTAATTGAGGAAAGTCCATGTTGCATCCTGGAATATTATTTTTGTGATGAATTTCTTATATTTTGAAGTATTTCTGATTATTACAAAGAGGCCTGTTAAAAAATGGTAATTGCATCTAATGAAGAAACAGTCTGCTCTAATGAGAAACTGAATTTCTAGAAGCTCACACAGATACCTGGGACTTCTGTATTTTCACTTTTGTATTCCCTGTCCAGGTTCTTGACACATAATTTCTCAGAAGCCTTTTATCTTGAGGTACTTCCTAAACATTGATTTGCATGTATAGGTGCCTACACCTTTAAAGGTTCCAGGAAAAAGGCTATTCGTATGGACGCCTTGTCTAATGTCTTCAAGTTCAGCCTCTACCTACTTAACAGAATGCTTAATGGTTTGTCAAAGATCTTTGTCAGCTGACTTATGAGAATTCTCCTAGTGGTATTTTGTAGGATTGTGGACTATGAAAAAAGAAAGAATAAAACCAAATGGAAAATACTGGTATATACTCACTTAAGGAGAAATATATGTAGGGTTTTTTGTTTTTAAAGGGTAGGGTTGTTGTTTTTAAAGAACAAACAAAAGAGCAGTTTAAGGAGCTAAAACCCCACATTAACAGGCCTATTTTTTCCATTCAAAGTCTGTACTTAATGTGGATATTCCTGAGTGTAGATATTCCTCTGTGTGGTAACAGGTGGCTAGATTATGTTACTTTAATGCCTTTTTTAATATGTGATAGATAGCTCTATGAGTAATTGGAAATTAATTTTATTAGTTGATTTAATAGTAAACTTCTTAGAAAAAATGTTTCAAGTTAGCTTATTGTCAGCTTGTGTGCTGAGCTTTCTGGTACTGCTTCTTAAGAAGCACAGCTAATTAACAGTATTAAGATCAGTGAACAGGGATTTGTCCTGTCTGTCACAGATTGAATAGTTTTGTCACCATCTACCATTGCTGGGAGTGGGATATTAAAGGTTGTTCTCCTTATCATTATTTTGGACAAGAGCAGAAGAAAGAGTACTTCTAGGGACTCCTGAAAATGTCTTTGCAAATCTTTGTTTCATCAGAGAAGTAGTGAGATAACAGTTTGCAACACTTGACCAACTTTCCTTTAATGTTTTATTTTAACCAAGATATAGATTGGAGAAATTTAAAGCTAAATAAAGGCAATGGATCACAAGGTGCTATATTTTCTCAGTAATAACATAATTTTCTCATGGCAAGTGTCACAAAATGGTGACATTCATGATCTTCTGTTGTTCGAGTAGGTGAACAAATACTTGGTCTTGATGTTTCAAGGTTTCATGTGGTGGGAGTAATAGTAGCTGAAGAAAGTTTGTTATTTGTGAACTGATTAACATCGGTTCTTAAAATTGAGTTCCTTGAGAACCCAGTGTTTTGTGAGGCTTCTGCCCATACTATTTGAAAGCTTTCTAGTGGCAAATGTGTAAGTAGAGCAAATTAAACTTAGTGTATTCTGACTTCACAACAAGAAATTTGTCTTTCGTTGGAAAGCTTACCTGCCACATCTGCTTCTGCTTGGCAGAGTTGTAACAGCCTGTCCAATGTAAAATCATGCTGTTTTTCATAATACAAAGAACCTTTACAATAACAAGGTGCTTACAGATTTTTTTAGAGTCTGTGGAACTTGCAATGTTATAATTTTGCAGACTGCTTAGCTAGATGGTCTTTGCTTTCCTGAGGCTGACTGTTGCCACTGTGAAAAATGAGCTGTATTGCAATTCAGAGTATTTCTGAATTTCTGCTTGACTTAATGTGGTAAAACTGCATTTATTTAAAGGGATGAAATTGTGATCAAAATATTAACATGAGCTCAAATTTACTAGCATTTTCTTTAGCAATGAGTGAAAAATCCAGCAATATAATTTAGCTATATTTTCACCTTCTTCAGAAAGAAATCAAAGCTAGTGTTTTGCAGCTCAGCTGTATTTGGGCAGAATTTCAGTGGTATCAGGACTATTGTTTTTGTGTTTTTAATTTTAAGTCTGATCATTATAAGAGATTGCATGCAGGATCTGAGAGAAAGATGTGGCATAGGCTACTAACATCCACAGTAGAATGGCACTCTTCAAACCTCTGTCTTGTGTATCAGAAACTTTGCAACAGTTGCAAGTTTGTGATGGCTACCACGCAGCGCCTAATGCTGTAAATGCAATAAGTGTGCACTTGAGATGAAGAATTGTTTCATAATCCATAAGGGATCCAGTTGAAATCAAAAGAGGGATTTCAAAATGCAATTCCATTAATGAATATGTGCTCATATTATTCAGCCATATTATTATGTGCTTATATTATTCATATTAAAATTTACTTTGAACCAGTAAAAAACAAAGAAAAAAACCCAAAGCAAAACAAGGTACACAAGTATTTTTTATCTTTCAGTACTGTCATGCCTTAGAGAGGGGCAAATGCAACACCAGTCCCTACTGCCTTCAAATAGCATGAATTAGAATGTTGATTTTGCCCTATACCTCTAGTGTTGCCTGCAAAATACTTTCTTTGTGTTTTGGAATATTCGTTCGTTGCCTATGAACTGCAAATAGGAGAAGAGCATGACTTTATCTCCATCTTTGGATCCACATTATACTATCACTCTTGCAGGCCTCTTCTGTAGCATCATAGAATGATTTGGGTTGGAAAGGACCTTATGATCATATAGTTTCAACCCCCAAGCCATAGGAAGGGGCACCTTGCCTCAGACCATGTCACCCAAGGCTCTGTCCAACCTGGCCTTGAACACTGCCAGGGATGGAATATTTACCACATCTTTGGGCAAGCTGTTCCAGTGCCTCACCACCCTCACAATAAAAAACTTCTTTCTCATATCTAACCTAAACTTTCCCTGGTTTAGTTTAAGCCCATTATCCCTTGTCCTATCAGTTCAGTCCCTGATTAAGAGTCCCTCTCCAGGATCCTTGTACGCCCCCTTCAGATATTGGATGGCTTCTGTGATATATGGAGAAGAGAAAGGCTGGGTGGAGACCTCATAGCAGCCTTTCATATCTGAAGGAAGGCTATAAAGATCCTGGGAAGGGGCTATTCATTAGGGACTGCAATGATAGGACAAGGGGTAATGGGTTCAAACTTAAACAGGGGAAGTTTAAATTGGATATAAGGAAGAAATTCTTTACTGTTAGAGTGATGAGGCACTGAAATGGGTTGTCCAAGGAAGTTGTGAATGCTTCTTCTCTGTCGATGTTCAAGGCCAGGTTGGACAGAGCCTTGGGTGGCATGGTTTAGTGTCAGGTGTCCCTGCCCATGGTGGAAGGATTAGAACTAGATGATCTTAAAGTCCTTTCGAACCCTAACTATTTTATGATTCCATGATATATATGGTAGATGATGATAGCCTAATTGGGGCCCAATTCTGTTATCTCAGGCAATTGCCTAAAGACCAAGTTCAAAGAGTCATCAAACTGCTTGGTGTGTATTTTGTTGTGTATCTAGAGTTTTGTTTATTTTCTTATATATGGATAGCATTTGTGGTAAGCAAGTTAGGGCAACAGCCTACGAGGTGGGTGATGTGAAAAGAAGCAAGTCAGTGCTTTGCCAGCTCTTGGCCCCTTGCCTGCTTAGTTTCTCACCATGGGGGTGGGTGTGCCATGCTGTGTACCAACCAAATAATGAACTGGAAAAGCATTGTGTATGGTACTGGGACAAACTTGTTTACTTACTGGCCAAGGGAGAAAACTGCAGTACAGACAAATGGAGAATAGCTCAGGAATTACAGCTGTCTTATGATAAGTTGCTGATTATAACTAAAGAGAATAGAAATGGGCTCAATACGAAGAGAAGGGAAGGCCATTTACGAATAAAAGGAAAGAAAGATCTTAGGACTGTAATTCACAAGTGAGAGTATATACCTGCTGCATTCAAACCAAAATTAGAGATTTCACCAGATGAACTGGTTGAGGTTTTAAACTCTGAAAGAGTCTTACTTTCAGCATCAGCATATGTATGGCTATAGTACTTTTCTGGCTTTGAATGTCGTGTTTCATAAGAGCAATTAAAAAAGTGAAATAAATTGAACACAATTCAGCTATTTATCATACAAATATTTTTTAAAGGTAGGAACAGTTTTTATTCTTCATGTTAAGGGTTTTTGCCTCAAGATGATCCACGATAAAGTGGGCAAGCTCTTGCATTTCTGTCATTCTTAGAACAAGAAGACACTAGAGAATATTGGATGCTGCTGAGTTAGCTGTGCAGTGTTTTGAAAGAAGCTATTAACTTTTTGAAATTAACTAGTTGAAAGTTCATCTTAGCAATCTGCTTTCTGTTATGTTTTGGTTTTTGATCTTAAAATAAACCTGTGGAGATCTGTTGATACTGAAAAAGTGTTATGAGTCCATTTTAACAAAACCTTGATGAAAGCGTGGAATTTTCTTTTTCACAAAGTCTGCAAAATTACGTCAGTAGAATCTCTTTCCTCAGAAGGGTACTCCACATTAACAAGGTGAAGAAAAAACTGTGCTTAGCAAGTGCAAGCGCGTGATGCTGGTGAATCGTAATGTTTGTATTATTAACTGCTTAATTCAGTGGTCAGTAAAGGAACCAATGCTACCAGAAGGCAGGGAAAATGGGATTTCTTTTTCTTTCCCAGTGGGGAAGTAAAAACACCCAAGGAAATCCAGGCTGATAGTTGAACTCCTGGATATATTTGTGTTACATAAATTTGTGTATTATTGAGAAACTCACTAGACTGAAGAAAAAGATGCAGGTAAAAATGATTGAGCCTTTAATTAGTGAAAAACAGGCTCACAGAGAAACTTAAATCTGATAAACTTAATGAGGAGCTGCAATGTGTGTGGCCACCTTGTATTGCAGAAAGCTTGAGGAAACTGAATATGTATGGCAGTGCCAAATATATGCATAGAGTTCGTGCTTCAGGTATGCAAAATAGTATTAATCTGCGTGGAATGAAATTTGACACAGAAATTAGCTCCAGTGTGTTAAGCTCTTGTGCCTGCCTCAGAAAACTGCATGCTACAATTTTATGCTGCATACCATGCGATTTTTCTGAGGCATTTTTACTGCTTACAGGAGAAACTAGCAGTGACAATGCAGTTAGAACTGAAGTCCGTCATCTACCTCCACCTTATGCTCTTCTTGGCTGAGATTTTTTTAATGTCACTGTAGTAAGTCCTAATAATTGAATAAGAATATACATCCAAATGCCCATCTCTGCAGTCTGTAGGAGGTATTTTCTCATGAATTGTGCTGCTTCAAATAATGTAAAACTGGTTGAACTGGTTTAAGGCAAATTTTTGGCTACATTCTGCTGATTATATAGAGAAAAACAAACACACCCAAAAGCCAGCACTAAAAGTGAAACCAGTGAAACCCTAGCACAAACCCCATACCTCCAGAGATGGTATCAGAGTCCAGTATATTCCTTTGCCCAGCAATGGGTATTGGGACTGCGGTAGGCAGTACTAGGGCAGTGTGCTCAATACCCCAGTTAAAAAACAAGAGCTTCTGTGTTGAGGACTGTTGTTATTTTCATTTTTCTTCACACAAGAAAAATGGTTGTAGTCAGGTGTTAGGGATAACTCTGAAATGTTCAAGTTCAGACTGTGTAAAGTCAGTCAAGGAATTTTTATCTCTTCTAAATAGTGGTCAGCCCCCAAATATTTTTAAAATACAACCTTACTTTTGACTTACTTGGCTAATGCTCTCATCCCGGTAGTCTGCCTTGCTTATTCTTCCTTCTCCCATGTCTGTCTTCTGAAGCTTGGGAAACTGTCAACCAGGGTTACAGCACCCAGGGAGCAAATTTTTTGTGTTTCAGTATTTTTCTATTACAAGATGCTGCTGCCATATTTATAGTGTTTTGCATTAGAGTCAGTTTAACTAAATTTTCCTTTTTTTGAGGAGAAAAATGAGATAACGCTTGAAACCAAAAAATGATAAAAGAAAATTGTGCAATGAGGAAACACATTTCCTATTCAACCTGAATTTGAACCATAATCTGTCCCTACCTTACCCAACTCCCTTCTCTGCTCCAGTGCTTAATGGGAGTCCTCCAAACTGCTTCTTTAGGACTGCTAAGTGGTATCTTGCAATATAGTGCCTCAAGGGTAGAATGCTTTCAAAGGAGAAGTAATGACAGGTTCTCATGCCTGGTTTAGGAATGTTAGGATCACTAGGGAAGGAAAGAAACAGGATTATTTTTGATTTTTTTTTCAATTTCAGGTTATTTGGGCAGCTCTTCTGAGTTAAAGCCAAAGTGTTGCAAAGCCAAGGCTCACTGAAACTGGTGATTTACATCATTAGCTAAATCTCATTTAAATTTTTCACTACAGATACCTAAATGCCTGCATATTTCTGCACTAACATTTGGTTAAATCCCCACTGAAGCAAGAATCTTTCAAAAACAATTCCCTGAAGTAGCCTTCAAACCTAATTTCTGGGAAACATCATAGACTTTTCCCAAATATGTTTTTGCAATAAATTATGTTAAAGAGGCAGTGTTCTACTGCTTAGAGAAAACTTTAAGTTTGTGAAGTATAAGTATTTCATCTGTCATCTTTCTTTTACTAAATAAAAAATATATTTTTATGAATTACACCATTCCAGTATGCTTTGTCCATTTCTGAGAGAACAATATTACACTCCTGAGTATACTCATTAAATGAAAACAGTTGTCAGTGCTGCTTTTCAAAGCCATAACACATGCATTTTCCTGGATAAGCTGTAATAATAGTGTAGGAACAGGCATTTTGGACTTGATATGTGATGGCTTTTAAAGAAGCAGACTGCTAAAATATCGTCGACAATTATTTGCAACGTCCTTGCTTGAACTCACATATGGTATCTGGGCACACTAGTCTTGGCAGGAAACATCAGCTACATTTTTCTTTGGCTTAAAAATGGGGGCATCACATGTTGGTGGTACTTATGCCATCATTTGCCAAATACTGTATTGAATTCTGGTTTGTTGCCAGGTTTGTTGCTGCTGTTTTGATGTACTCTAGATTGGTGCCCAAACAATTTTTCACGTGTCAGACTTCTTACCGTAAGTATTATCTGGGGATTTAAATAGTAGTTTGACGTTACAGTTTATAAAAATCCCCCCAACAAACTGAAAAAAAAAAGCCTTCCAAAATAAACCTTTCTGTAAATAAACCAGACATTGTTGTATGTGGCTGCAAGGTCACAGCAAAGTTAATGCCTGTTAAAGCATGCAGGAGTAAGAGGTGATTATAGGGGACCTATAGGAAGTCTAGTACAAGCCATACGAATCTCAGTGAAAAGATTTTCAGTGTCTTTTGTACCAGTTATATTTGTTTCTTTGTACTGGCATTTTAGACTGACTGCTGGAAATGATTGAATTTTCCATTTCTAACTTGCATATCACGTTATCCTCTAAATATGTCCATAGAAAAGGTCAGCTTTATCCAGATAAACCAAAATGGTTTCTGGAGAGGAAAAAAAGTAGTTGTGTAGTTTGGCAAGAGAATTTTTATTACTTTTAAATCACTTGGGTGCAATGGTGATTATAATGGTCCCAAAAGTAAAGCTTTTCTCTGCTGCTGAATTCTTGGCCATTTTTTTAACACAAGCAAAACAATGGAATTGAAGGGGGTGGATTTAGGTACTAGGGATCAGGGAAGCGTCTAATTGCCTTTTACATGGAAGTTAGGGTACTTTGTCCAAATGTGAAAGTCTTGGATGTTATTCCTTCCTTCATTTGAAACCATATTCCCCATAATGTTCCCTCACTTATATTTTAGCTAGTTTTGTATTCATTCTCTGTTTGCTGTCCATGTAGGCAAGTTCTTAATTACTCTTTGGAATATAGCCTGGACTCCAATGTTCCACTCTCCAACTAAGTACCATAACCAACAAATCCTGTCTCATTTTTAGTGTATGTTCCTCCTCCCATCTTGCCTATATATTTCTCCTTTTATGCTAATACCTGACATGTTCCACAGAGTAAGACGGCTAGAATAGGCCAGATAAGACAATGCATTCCAGAGTAACGCTTAGGCTGATGGTTTAGGGCAGGGATGTTTTGGTTCCAGTTCTCTTAGAGTCAGGGCCAGCAGTCCTGTCTTCCATGCAGACAAAGCACCCTGACTACTGTGTGGGTTGGAAAGGAATTGTCTCCAACATCATAGATATATTTCTAGTTTTAAGCTGAGATCACTTGCTGAATAATCAAACTTTTAAAGAACAGTGTATTCACAACAAAATTCACCAGCTCAGCACCTGGAGCTGAAGCCTGCTTGCTTTACCAAGCTGAATAGTGTCATTGATTTCATTTGACCTGGCCAGGTGAGAGGCAAGGAAGATAACGCTCAAGATAGCCCAGTAAGTACTTAGCAGCCTTTTTTTACTTAAAAATAATCCACAATATAGCATTTATATTCTTGTGATACAAAGTGAGGTGCAGCTAGCAACAAAAGAAGCATGACAATGAGTAGTAAAATTAGGTCAAAATGCAAGAAATAAACTAGGTATTGAGATCTTTCAGGAGTAGACCTGATTGCCGGGGAAATGAGAACCTGCAGAAAGACGCTAATTCCTAAAATGAGAATTTAATAAGTTGTGAAATTATACTGGTTGTTGGTTGCAAATATTTTTGATTTGGATAGACTAAGGAGGGCTAGAGAAGAACGAAATGAGAGAGGGGACCCTGGCTGCTGTCAAGGAACCCTGGTTGCAGCAGCTTGTTTGTTTTCCCTATCTGTTTACACTGAGGAATTCTAAAGAGCCCTCAAGATGAGTTTAACATTTATCAGTTCAGTTGCCAATTAACTGTAAAGTCTCTAGAGTTCCCAATGTCCTGGGTTCGGCAGTAGCAGTCATTTTTCTCCTTCTTGGTAGCCGGTGTGGAGCTGTGTTGTTTTTTTTTTTTTCTTCTTTGGACTTTCTGCTTGTGAGCAGTGCTGATAGCACCAATGTTTTAGTTACTGCTGAGTA
>JANRGW010033219.1:0-12675 GCA_024733675.1 Psilopsiagon aymara
ACTCTTTGCGTGCAGCCATCCAGCCAGTTCTTTATCCACTGAGTGGTCCACCTATCAAATTGATGTCTCTCCAATTTGGATACAGGGATGTCATGTGAGACAGTGTCAAATGCTTTGCACAAGTCCACGTAGATGACATCAACTGCTCTACCCCTGTCCATCAGTTCCGTAGTCCCATCATAGAAGGCCATCAAATTGGTCAGGCAGGATTTCCCCTTAGTGAAGCCCCATCATTCCAGCTGTGGTCTGGCTGCTGTCTCCAGTGTGCCTCCATAGTGTCTAAAGCATCTCAGACTTTCTACTCTGAAGAGGTGGAGAGCAATTGTGGAGATTTGTATATCAACTCAGCCTTTTTTCAGTAGAAGCCATCAACATATTCCTGCTGCTTGAAACATACAGTTAATCACTTGGCCACAGGTGAAGCACTGAATGAAGGAGGATCAATGAAGCTCATGAAAACAAGAAAAAATTAATACTGCAAACCACACTATTTCTTGGGCATTTACTGGGAAAGTGCCCTCTAACCTGTTTTAAAGTGATGGTGAAAGCAAGGAGCTAGAAACAGAGATTTTTTCTGATGAAAAACAGGGATGTATTTTTCCTTCTCTTCGTAGCTGTTGTGGGCAAGGCACAGGCTAGGCAGAATGAATGCTTTCAGAAGAAACTCTCAAGTGTGAATGCATCAGTTTTGGGTTACATCATGTGAGGCTTCTATTTTATTCTAAACTTTCTCCCAAACCAGACACTTCTTTCTGCTGCAGTCAGTTAATCTCTTCAATCACTGCCATTTATTGAAAGAACTACCATGTCCCTTAGAGAGCGACTCCTGTTGGGCTACATGGTTTTATAGGAAGGGTCATTCCTTCCCCATCCTAAGGGTGATAACAGTCCCTTCTCTCTCTGACTCACAAGGTTATCTTATACATCTAGGAGCACTTGAAAGCAAAAGGCTTTCTGCTGGTTTTCTACATAGAAAATGGCAGAATTGACACACTGAAATAAATCTTTGATACAATTATCAGCCACAGAAAAGAACAATGGAGTCTGCCATTACTTTACTGTGTTAGGAGTATAAAATACAGAGAAAAATAATTATTTTCATTAGCTTCTGTCTCTCTAATTTGAGCATGTTTTTGTGACCTGTGTAAATATGGAAAGAAAAAGTACTTTTATAAATAACAATCTGTGATTTACGTAGTGTTACTACATACACTAGTCAACTAGTCAAGGGTTAAGCCACTAATAGTACATGGTCTTCAAGCTTCTTTTTGGACACTGTGCAATCTCAATTTGTGTTAGAAATATCAGTGAGGTATCTGTAGGTAGAGGAAAAAGGGGGAACAAAGAAAAGAAAGACAACAATCAGAATATCTTGCAAAAAAGAACAGGATGAATTGCCAAGTAGAAAATATTATGCTGAGTTATTTGACAGCTAATGGAAGTAGCTTTCTTTCATATGGTTGGGTTTTGATAGACCTTGCAGGGTCAAGTACCATCACAGCCTGGCCATCATGAGAATTACGTGAACATGACAACCACATCAAGCCACAACAAAGACATGGGGGAACATGTCTGTAAACACTATTAAAAGTCTGACAGTTTGTGTGCAGCAATTGCATGTAAATGGGTTACTCCAGCAGCCAGTCTGATCTGTTCTTTCAATATCTGCTAGAGAATGAATATATTACTAAAACAGCACCATCTCAGAACTGGCTTCATGCCTACAGGGAATTACAGAGAGGGCCATTTGCACTGGGAGTAGCACAGGAATAAGGCTGTTGGTGAAAGTAGTTTCAATAATGCAGAAACCAGAGCACTAAAGACAGCAGGATGTAAGTTATGGAAATCATATGGGGCAGAAGACAAAGTTGGCCAAGACTTGTTGGAAAAACACAATTCACAGAGAATCAAGAAAAATAAATGTGTTGCTGTGAATAGCATATGCATACGTTGCTATTAAACTCTGTATCATGTCAAAATGGAAAAGACTGTCCAGGTGTCAGCACATGGCACACAAGACTTAATTTTTGCTTCTTTCCCCATTCCCTCACCTTTCCTTCCTCAAAATACCCTGCATGTATTCATGTTTTGCAAAAGAAAAGCAGACAAGCATCACAAGATACATTTTTCTAATGACCAAATTCAAAAGCCTGTCAATATTCCCCAAATGAAATATGCACAATAAAAAAGAGCATTACCATTGATTAAATGGGAATGACACATGGATAAATAACATCCATTAAAGATCCAGGTTATGCTATGGAAAGCTGTTCAGCACACAGACCTAGTACTTATGCATGAAAATCCAATTGACACAATAGGCTATAACTATTCCAAAGAAACTATTATGGCCCATCATGTAAATGGTTGCACATAATGACACAGCCATTACAGTGTGTAGGGCTCTTGATTAGTGAATTAAAATTTCTCTAGGTAGAACAGACTGTGAACAAATAGGCTCAAAGGAGCTGTTACAATAAACTCTATCAAGACCTATCTTAGTAACTTCCCATGGCACATAAACACATTAACACAAGTTGAATTGCTATATTTTGGAAAAATTTAGTTACAGTACAGAAGCCAGCATTACAAGTTAGCATTCTTGAACATGTACTACACAGGTATCACTGTCCTTAACAGTTTCACCTAAGAGAACAAGCTGAGATGTCAGTTGCAGATAACTCTTGGAGGGTAGATTTCGTTTTTCAGCATTATAAAATCATAGGATTATTTAGGTTTGAAAAAACCTTTAAGACCTTCAAGTCCAAGCACTTACATATAAGCACCATAGTAAACATGCAATATTAGGAAACTCATGTATTCTTTACATTATTTTTATATTTATTTAAAATTACTGTATCTATAGACCTAAATGCTGTATCAATCTTGGAATAAACCAACTAAATGAAAGAAAAAGGTGCCTCATACAGAGTAATTTAATAATAACTGAAATTATATGTCTGATATTGCATTGAGTGGCCAGCTTAAGGAAGGGGAAGAAACACATGTGGAATCAGGGGGAAAAGAGGCAGGTCCACAGCAAATGAGCAATAGCACTGAACCTACAATCCAAGCCTAGTTCTTTTCTTCAGACCCTGAGGGAACAAATGCTGCAAGCATGTAAACACTGACAGACAAGGGCTTAAAATAACTAAGGCAGTTACAAAGATATGCGTCAAGACAGCATCTCAAGTGAAAGGTCCTTTCACATGTGCTAATTACTCTTAAAGTCTCAGAGAGGCCTGATGAGAAACCTCTCACTGTGTCAGGTTAGGGCCTGATTCAGTTTATTTCCTTACAACACCCAGCTGAGCCAACAAAATGCCTATGGAGTGTGTAGTCCTAACAAGAGAACAGCCTTCTTAATGAAAAATGATGTAAATGCTTTCAAGGAATTAAGGAAGAATAATTATAGTTATCATGATGTATAGATGATGTAATCACTATATCAGGTAACTATGCATAAAATTCTGCCTGTCTCCTTATTGGAATATTTCATTGTGACATCACTCCCTGATTAGGATGAACCCCGTTGCTATGGCACAGAGCTTGACACAACAGTCAGAGCTCATGCTGTAGGGTGAAGAGCAGCTGACATGATCAATGGACTTCCTCCCAAGTATGTGATAGAAAGATGGATGAAAATGGGTACTTCTGTTCAATCTGGCCATGCTGTTTAAACTGGTACTACCAAACTTGCCACAGTAGCAATGAACATTGCTGCTTGTGTTGGCGCTTCTTGTTTACCAATGAGCAGAACTGCAGCTGTTTCCCATGTCCATTCGATGGCAAAACTTGCCAGTGCTGCCACTGCTCATCTGCAGAGCATGCAAATTGCTGGTGGTGCTGCTGCTCTTGTGCAAATGACCCAGACTGCAAATGCTGCTGCTGCTGCGGTGCAGAGAATGTGGAATGCCAGTATTATGAAAGCAGGTGTTGCAGGTCTGACAACAAACCATATCACCCAAGAACACCAGGACCTGTTCAGTAAGTATAGTTAAGGACTCTTTAATTTCTAGTGTGTTCCAATTTACATTATGTCTTAATGGATGTGTGCCATTTAGAAACAAACATCTGCTGAGTTCTTCGAGCTAATTTGAATAACCACAGGGTATCATTCTTCTGAGAAACACAGAAAGTAGTTTTACCTTGATTGTAGTTAAATCTTATGCTCATTACTCTGGGGCAAAGACTATTCCTGAATATCACTGCGTTTAATATTAGGAACACCTGATTTCCAGACGAAATCCATGACAGGCTTATGTTTATGGTTTCTCAAAGTGTAAATCCTATACAGCGACAAGAAGGAAGATGCACAGACAAACCTAAAACGAGGAGGAAAACAAGGATGTGTTTGTAGAAAGGGGGCTGCAGGATACAAGGAAAACTGGAGTAAAAGAGCATTAAAACTGCTGTTAACGGGAAGTGGAAGGAAGCAGGTATAATCAAAACAAGGAGACAAATAATTATAAAGACTCAAGAAATGGTACACAGAGAACAGAAAGAAGGTATACAAACAGTCTTGGAAGATAAAAATGGAATGAAGTTATCAGAAGAGCTCCAGGTTAAACTGAGAAGAATTGACAGGACCCCTAGAAATGCATGGCTAATTCCAACATAGGTAAACTTTGAAGACCAGAAGGAATCCTCATAGCAAGAGAAAATTCTATTTTTAGTTTATTAGGGATTTTTACTGTTGTTTACAGTGACAGAAAAATCAGATGGTATGGTTGAACATATGAGGAGAGAAGGCAGGAAAGAAAGTAGTATCAACATGGATGCTAAAGAAAAGCACAGCAGAGGGCCAGACCATGGATGCCTAAGAACAAGGTGTCCACTTTGTATAATAATGCTCTTGTCAAGGCTATGGAAAATATTCAAGAAGGCATTATAAAATTAGTATTGTTTTTAAAAGGATAATGTCCACAGGATAAGAGGCAGGCTAGGACTGCCAAGATTTGAAGAGAACAGGGATTAGCATATCCTGAAAAAGCATATCTAAAACAACAGCAACAACAACAATAACAATAATAACCCCCACCTGAAGGTCTTTGCAATTAATATAATCAGCAATAATAAAGCTGCTACTGACACTAAGTTTAGTTCATTCTAGAAATCAGAAATAATTCAGAGGTGAGTGATTTCTTAAATTACTAAAACTTAGGATAATCAAATGCAAATGTGTGTTATTATAGCAAGCAGATTTGTCCTAAATACTTATTTGGAAATGCTGAAACAGTTGTATTAATTTCTTGAGGAAGTATTCCATCTTGAAAATGCAAAAGAAAAACATTCTGATATTTATTGCCTTAATTTTTCACTAAAAAGAAAGTATTCTAAATAGATTGCCAAAGGTGTTGTAAACAATTTAATACCCTCTGAAACAAATGTCACTAAATGCTTTTCTTCACTGCTTTGTAGTTTTAATTTTGAGAAATATAAAGAAAAGGAAACAAAACACATTTCATTCTGTACTAAACCAAACTGTACTCTTCTTTTCATTTGGCCTCCAGCAATAACTCAACAAATTCACATAAATTTACAATAACTGGGATGTCTGTCTGCTACATTTTAACATACAGTGAAATAATTGTGAAAAGGGAAAGAAAAAAAATGGATTCTTCCTTATTTAAAGAAAGTATCCAGTCAGAATAAAAGGACAGTTGGTATGCAAACCAGAACTGTTGATGTTATGATTTTGTGTCTTAGGTGATACCTTAATACTCAGATATTTTTGTCCGAGTTCTTAGGGCTGTTTGTTGTTTCTTTTTTCCCAATTTTATTTAGGCCAAAAGTCACGCCTAGGTTCAGAACTAGGAAAAATGCGTCTGTCATTACAGCAGATAGGAATGTCTCCAGCCACGCCTTCCATGACCAGCTTTCCTGTCCAATCTGTAAGGAACTCTTTCTCCAACCACTTATGCTGCCGTGCAACCACTGCATTTGTGAGAAGTGTGTAAACAAAAGCAAGGCCAGAGCTGAAGTAACTGAAAACTTTTATATCATCTTATGCCCAGTGTGTAGCAAAGCACACTGCCTTGACTACACAAATAAAATTCAGCTGAGGAAGAATTATCTCCGAGCAAAATTAGCCAAGAAATACATGCGTAGACATGGCTTTCTGAGGTGGAGGTTTGACCGTAGTGAAAGACCAGTCTACTGTGAAACTTGCAGGGAGAGAAAAAAAGTGGCAACCAAAAGATGTAGAACATGTGGAATCAATTATTGTAGTGAATGTCTGTATTTAAGTCACAACAAGAATAGTGTTCAAGACCACATTTTGACCAGAGCCCATCACGAAGATAATGAACAGTGTTGCTGCTTACTGCACAACAACTCGGCCCTCTCTGAATACTGTCTGGATGATCACGAACTGATCTGTGGGTTCTGCAAGAGCTCACTGCACAACAATCACAAGGTTATTCCCTTGGGAGCTGCGTGTTCAAAAGAGGCTGCTTCCCTCTTTGGTACAATTGAAGAATTTAGAAAAGGTATGTATTTCTGATGCTTTTCAAACTTCCCCATGCCTCCTCAAGAAAAAGAACCTTGAACATAAGGTCAACAAAGCTATATTAATTCTCTGCACAGCAAAAGGGTCAGAAAGGTGGTGTGTTCCCACTGTAGAAACACAAAAGGAACAAGCCCATAACTGTGGGATCATGAACTAGACTCAACTATTAGAGAATGAAGGATCTGTCTGTGGGATGGGAATGCAAACGTGCCTTTTACTGGAACAGGCTGCCCAAAGAAGTGGTGAATGCTCCATCCCTGGCAACGTTCAAGGCCAGGCTGGCCAGAATCTTGGACAACATGGTCTAGTGTGAGGTGTTCCTGCCCATAGCAGGCAGTTGGAACTAAATGATCTTAAAGTCCTTTCTAACCCTAACTATCCTATAATTAAGGGCAGGGGGGAAACCTTCATTTCCTATTGCAGGACTCAGCATGGAACAAACAGAATTACATCTGTAGGATAGATGATGAGTATTTTTTAATCAGAAATATATGCTTGAAGAAGAATTCTCCCTCCTCAGTCAGTTTTATGCTTCTGCTCATGCTGACTAAGAGGCAAAGCAGTCATGTTTTTCTGAGGTAATACAGCAATTCATTCCTTTTAAGTAAGACCGCATCCATAGCAACTAAGGGGCTGAACACTAGGATTTTACAGATTTCTTTTAAATTTGATCTTTGCATGCAATTTCACAGATGTTGGGGGCATAAAAAAGTTGCTTGGAAAATAACATTCAGAAAGGCAAAAGTGAACCATGCACAGTAAGAAAAAGCTGGAAGCATTAAATTCTCCACTTTGCAACTGTCTTAAATTTGAGAAGAGGGATGTAGAATATGTGTGCAAGATTTTGTAATGTGACGTTGCTTCCTAATGTTAGCTGAATGGCACTGGAATGTACAGTCAGCTTTTGGTATGTTTGATTCTGTTCTTTTACAGCTGACAAATTTTAATGTCAGAAGAGTTAATCACACCTTCACATAACAGCCATCAGAGGAATATACCGTCAGCCACAGACATAATGTGTGCGCATTTGCTGTCATCATTTTAATTTCATAGTGGCATAGTGAATTTTGAAAGCCAACAGAAAGCTACAATAAATTAAGCTTCAGGATTTCCCATGTAATGAAGTAAAAATTATCAAGCCCATTTTGGGGGAGATAAATTTGAATGAGGAAATAATAATAAAGCAGTAAGTAAATGGGAAATTTTCTATACCCAAATGTGAGTATTTTAACACAGTTTCCCACAAAGCTTAATAGCAGTAGAGAGAAGAGAAAAATACCAGAATCCTTATTCTTGTCCTATATTCTACTACACATTCTACAAGGTTTTAAAGCTAAAATCTATCATTCTGCCTCTTGTAAGCACTGCAATTTAACCTGAATTTGGAACTACTGACCTGATTTTACTTTTTCTTACAGTACGCCAAGGAATTGAGAATGATCTAATGGAAATTATCCTGTCAAAAAATAAATTCAAGACCTATAAGGACACCAAAAGAAAAGAGATCAGAAATGGATTCTCAAAACTAAATACGGTTCTTCATCAACAAGAAAAGGAGATGATGGAGTTGCTTGAAAATATTGAACTTAAAAAACAGAAAGAAATTTCAGACTACATAAACTATACGACCAGCCAGCTGTCCCATATGGATGGCCTTATTCAGTACTGTAAAGAGGCTCTTGAGGAAGAAAGCCAAGTTGTATTTCTGCAATCTGCACACTGCTTAGTGAAAGAAATAGAAAATACAGTTCCTTCCATTTTCCAACCTAGTCCACATCTAAGAGAAGATCCCTTAACCAAAATTCACCTCAACTTTGACGAAATGGTCTCTATTTTAAAGGGACTTGTTCCATCCCTTATTGGAATCATGGAGTTGGAAAATGAAGCAGAAAAATATCCCTATTCTTTTAACCCAGAGACAGCGGTTCAAGGGGGTGCCTCACACGCTCAAGTATCCAAGCAAGGAATATTTTTCCAAAGCCCATCTTCAAATTCCTTGTTTGATTTAGGTGTACTGTCAAAAGACACTCTCAGAAGACCAAACTCTAACCCTTCCGGTCATCCTACACAGCGTAAGGAAGTATGTGTGTACAAGAACACAGCTTGTGAAACTCCAAGGAAAGAGAGAAAATATCAGATTGTTAAAGATTCAAGTCCACAACCTATAGACAGTGACTCAGTCCCAGCCCCAGGATCTGTGCTCATATACCAGACTGTTGTTTACTCGAGGTCTGCCAAAGTAAGCCATTAGAAATCCTAAATATATACAAGAGACTGTTACATTTTCAGCCTGTTACAGAGTTTGAACCCATGCAAGTCTGAGTAATCAAGACTACGCTCTCAGTTCAAATAATGCATTTGTAGAAGGCAATGAGTTCCAAACTCACCTTTTGAGATAAACTGAAGTGCAAATTGAATGGTATTGCATTCCTACTGTAGTCAATAGGATTGTTATATATGTGATACAAATATGTTGCATGGGAAGGTCTAGTGGAGAAGGAAATAGATGTACCATGTTTGTATTTAAATATCTGTATGTCAGGTCAAATAATTCCTTCCCGGTCTTGGCCTTCAGTGTGATAACATCATATCTGTATCTGGTTGCATAGATGCCAGGATGCCAGTTGCATAGGATCCTAAGTGAATGCTGCAAAGCGCTGACTGACATCAGTCTGCATTACTTCTAGTGTGTCAGAAAAGGGTACTAGGAAATTCCCAGAAGGAAGCTTAGCATTTTCCAAGAGGACAAACTACACATCTTCCACATGTATCTCTTGCTGTAGTTCAAATCTCAGCTGCACTGGCATTTCAAAAATAAAATCTGCTGCACAGGGGTTTCCAAAAAAAGCAAAAAATATAATAAGAAAAAAATAGAGGACTTAATTGTGTACTACAGATTTTTTTTCTCTTCACAGATTTACTGGACTTGTCCCACAGAAGAGGTGGATTTCTTTGAGGTAGAGTTTTATGAAGTCATTAGAACTAGTCCCGATAACATTGTCCAGACACAACTAGCTGGCCAGCTAAGCAAAATACAGCAGCAGAACCTGGAGATACGTAATTTGGATCCAAATACAGAATACCTGTTTAAAGTCCGTGCCGTCAACAAAGGAGGCCAAGGAGGCTGGAGTGGGATCTGTAAGGTATTGTAGATTCTTCCTACACTTCAGAGAGCTGCCTTAGATTTCTTGCCTCCACAACTGTTTTTTACCCCATATATTTATCAGTAAGGTTTTTAAGGAATATTGCTTATCTAGGTAAGTGATACACTGGATTTGTCCATACATTGCTCTTTCTAGCTCAGTTTGTAGGTGCTTGACCTATGTAGACTGTTCCTTATTTTTTCTAGCAGTGATGCTGTGCCGTGAGTGCATCAAACAATTTAATTCATATTGCTTCAGGACTTATACAGCCTTTCTCTCTGAATACACAGAGGAAGAGTATTAAGTATGAGATCAAAATGCTTTCATGCTAGAACAAAGCAGTAATCATTAAAAGACAAAAAACAAAACGAAAATTTAGAATATTCTTTGGCACCTTCGGACATGAGTCTCCTTCACTGTGGTTTTAGGAGTTTTAATTACAAACGACACCTTCCTGGACTGTTCCACTTCCTATCCATAAACCACTGAGCACAGTAGTTTCTTTTTATCTAACGCATTGGAATGATATAATGATTTTTTATTTTTCCCGAAATCTGTTCTTCCTGCAAGCAGCACACTCATATTGATACTCCAGAGAAACTTAACATCTGCTGTAATTTACAGAAGTAAAGAGTTTCATAGCAAACTAAAATGCTACGGCATGTGTGATGGGCTTTTAGAAATCTTCTTTTAACAAGTAACTACCTCTGTTCCTTTTGCATATCACATTACCAGTTACACTACAGAGAAAGCTTGGAAGCACTTTTTAAAATGAAAATACGTCAGTGGATTTTAAATACGGGTTTTAGTCAAAGCAATACCATTCTTTGCGTGTAACAGTTACTAAGTCTGTGAGGGGATGTAACTGATAGCTGTGACAAGTCACAGGACCCCAGGCACCAAACTATGAAGAGGAGGAAGGTGACAGAAAGTTTTGTTAGACAGCAGCTACTACATCCTTTCAACTAAAGCTGATGCCACACCACTGATGCCCCAAAATGTCATCCCACAAAAAAAGGCTATTCAACCACAGGGTGTTATTTATGTGTTATCATTACAAACAGATAACACAAGTCTCTGTGCAGCCCCCATAAGCAGAGCAGAAAACTGTAGTCTCCTCTTCTCGGAGTGAAGGGACTTCTCTCTTCTTAGGCCAATAGGATGATTATTGGATTACAGCTGACTCACGCATTCCTCAATTTCAGCCGTTTGTCACTGTGAAACACCACAGAAGTACCACTATATCCTTGTTATATGATCACAGTAGCTGCTACAGACGGCATGATCTCTTTGCACAAGAAATGTTCAACAGAGTTGACTCAATATAGGCTCCTAATGCCTCAGGAGGAGTCAAAAGGTATCTAACATATGGGCTGACAGTTGACACCAGCTTTAGATGATGCACTTCTAGAGTAGCAACTAGTAAAAAGGCAGCTTAACCTTGAACATCTAAACTGGCAAATGATGTTCATGATTTGGCAACTGGATCCTAATTTAATAGCCAGTTGGAGGAATTACACTCACTGTCCTGTGTAAAGGGATATATTTGAGAGTGTGTTAAGGTTGTGGAAGATCCTGGATGAATGACAGACACTGAACAATCTTTGTCAACCTTTGGCAGACCATGTGGAACTGCACCATGAGGCAAGTGAGGCTTTCAACATAGTAGGTAAAGGATTTGGGTCTGTGTAGCATGGGAAGAGGAATGAGAACCACCAAGGATGCAGTTAGGAAACCAGGAATGGAAAATGCTGGAATTCTCCCATCCTTTCTCTGGCTGCTGCCAGTACTACCACTCTTGGAAGAGGGAACCCTGTTCATAACAGGAGCAGCTGGCAGCTGTTCCCAGTGGCCTGCCACCAATGCCAAGCTTTGTGTTCTTTAACTTGTCTCTTGAGACTGTCAGCCACAGAAACAATTCTAATTATGGGTTCATGGCTTTTTAACTGTTCATCACACTCCTGTCAATTAAACCTCTGGAATGAGATTGTTCAAAATTACCTTGGAAACCAAATGCAAAATGAGTCCTGTGGTCACATCTGAAACTCTTTCTCTAAATGACCAGCTGCCAGAACCTAACAGCTATATATAATATTAATCATTGTAAAGTTTACCACCAGACATTTGCTTGGCTTCCATGTAAGTTTTTTCCAAGAGCTCAATTTCCATTTTGCCACCAAAATAAGTACTTAGACTTTTCAAAGTTTAGCATAGATAAAGCAGTTTGAGTACTTACATCTGTAAGTGGTAAATTCTTTTGAAAACAGACACTAATTAAATCCTATCCCCAAAATACTACATACATGTACCTCTTCTGTACTTTAATACATTCTTGTTTTCAACTTGCAGATAAGCACTTCAGATGAACCTGGGAAAACTCGAGAACAGGTGGAAGAAGAAGAAGGGCATTCAGGCTGCTCTGCATAATCCATATAGAGAAACAAAGAACAAAGCCAGGGATTCCTTTACTATCTTTTCCTTGAAGAACTGGAAAATGTGTATTCTTTCTTATGCAATATCCTATTTGCCACTGAAGTTAGCAGCCAAAGATCTTCAGACTATTATTGCTTTACGGCAAATAATAATAATGCACCTCTGCCTTTTCATTAGCATTTTTTGTTTTTCCCAGATGTAACAACAAGACCTAAGGAAAATGCTTCATTATGGGTTTAAGCCCAGCTGTAACTCACACAGTCGCTCTCTCATTCCTCCCCCTTCCTCCCCCCAAGTCCCAGAGGGATGGGGAGGAGAACTGAAAGAATGTAACTCCCACAGGTTGAGATAAGAACAGCCCAGTAACTGAGGTATAACACAAACCACTGCTGCTACCACCACTAATAATAATGACAAAGGAAACAACAGGGGGAGAGAATACAACTGCTCACCACCTGCTGACTGATACCCAGCCCAGCTGAGCAGTGATATCACCCTTCTGGGCAACTGTCCTCAGTTTATATAGTGGGCATGACGTGCTGTGGTATGGAATACCTCTTTGGTCAGTTTGGGTCAGGTGTCCTGTCT
>JANRGW010033220.1:0-23956 GCA_024733675.1 Psilopsiagon aymara
ACCCCTTCTCCTATCACCACAGTCTCTGAGAAAAAGTCCCTCCCCAGCATCCCTATAGCACCCCTTCAGATACCAGAAGGCTGCTACGAGGTCTCCACGCAGCCTTCTCTTGTCCAGGCTGAACAGCCCCAACTTTCTCAGCCTATGTTTCTGATTATCCTCATGGCCCTCCTCTGGACTTGTTCCAACAGTTGCATATCCTGTTTACGTTTTAATAGAGAATAAAAAAGCATTCAATGTACAAAAGACAAATATAATAATCATACTTTTAAGAAGTTTGGGAGGAAAGCATACAGCTGCTTAGACATGACCTTAGTTTCTCTCTAAACTCAAAGAAATCAATATCTTCAGGCCACAGAAGCAAACATGGAAGGCACACCGGGTGCAGATCTTAATTCGAATGAAAACAAAGAGGAGGAAAAAAAAGTCACTGCCTGAACTTTAAAGACTCTTAATTTATAGACATAACCAAAGATGTTCCTGCACTCAGCAATACTGATTTGCTTTCATTACATGTGTCTCAGATCACAAAGAATTTATAAGGTGGTTTTATAAATTCTTAATACAAACTAGCTTATGCATGGTCACTATAAAAGCCAGGCTGTGCACATCATCAGCATCGTTATGCAAGGAAAAACTGTTCACTCAGGGTCACCAATGTCAAAATGCAAAAACTCCAATTAGTTCTTTCCTCACTTGGTATGTTATAAGAATCTTTTCAACACTTTTGGCCTGTTACAATATAGACATTAACTGAGACACAAGAAGTAATACCAATTACAAAGAAAGCTTTGATTGATGATTTAAATTGCAGCAGAAGTCAAACTGAAAGATTCATGCATTTAAACAGAGTATTTAGGCAGGAAAACTGCAGAGCAAACTGTTATGGGGTCAAAGTTTAAATTCTGCAACTAGAATTTTTACACCTAAGCATATCTTTTCCTTGCTTTCTTCCATCCTAATGTACCTGGGCCAGATAATCCTATTTGAAATTTAAAGTTTTGCATCCCTGCAGAATCAAAACCCTGTTTCGCTTATTTCTGACTGCGGCATTGCGGTTGAAGGGCCACAACTTCCCAAGTAGTATTTTCTATCAATGTGAAATTATTATTATAAAGCAGTAGCTCTTTATCTTCTCACCTCTGTAGCAGATGAAATCAGAAATAAAAACAAGAAAAAAATAAAAATGCAAAATTAATACATGCAGCTTGCATCATGACCTGACATTCACTAGATTAAATTAAGTCCAATGATAGGAAACAAAGTACTGTACACAGAGAAGTATACAACACAGCTTGGGAAAGGTGTGTCCAATGCAATGATTTCAACTTGTACTGTAATACACAGCCAAATTCTCATTGCTCAGGGAAGCTGTGAACGCTCCATCACTGGCAGTGTTCAAGGCCAGGTTGGACCGAGCCTTGGGCAGCATGGTTTAGAGAGAGGTGTCCCTGCCCATGGCAGGGGGGTTGGAACTGGATGAGCTTAAGGTCCTTTCCAACCCGAACTATTCTGCGATTCTATGGTGTGCACGAATTTAAGAAACATCATCACATTCTGATCTTTGGTTCAAAATGTCACACATTCCTGTTTGGGTTTCTCCTTCTATGGTGCAATGTGAATCTCTCAGTAACTAGCACATCTACAAAGCTTGAGTTCTAACCTTTGCTTTGCTGCTGATTCCACTTTCATGGGTTTTGTCCTCCCACACCATTTCTTTGTCTTACTTTCTCAGTGCTTTATGTGGTTGAGAGCTGTTGTCAGCTCCTTCTACCAAGAAGCTGCAACAGACTGCTGTTGTTCAAAACAAGTGGCATTTACACAGGGTGATGTTCAAACCTTCTTTGATTAATTGTGCTATTAGAGGGGGTTTTTATTTTCTAGTAAGTATTCACAAATCTTTTCTAAATGTGTATATGGCTAAATTTGAGGTATCAATGGATTTCAAGGCTTGAAAACAGCAAGCATTAATAGATGCAATTACTCAGGACTAAGTGGTCTCATCTAAATCAAGTCTTCAATTTCTAAGAAAGTGCACACAGAATTGTATGGTTGGAAACTGCTAAATACTTTCAGTGCTAAATGGCAAAAAAGAGTTTTAATATGTTGTCTCAGAGACTTTTTTCCCTACTACTCTATAAATGTCAATTCTATAAAAAATAATGCTGGTTACAATTTTTAAAATAATTGAAAAAATAATTACTACCTTGTGTAACAATATAGAACTTTATATCTTTACCTGCATTTTTATACTAATCTATACTATCATTTCTGTCCACAGTGACAGAGCACAACTTTTCCTTACCTTAAGCAATGTAATGATGAAATTGCAGCATTTAGCTTGCCTGGCTAAAGATACAAATGCTATACCAGGGCTCTGTCTGTCACATACCCACGCCTTTTCACTTCTGAATTCACTGGGTAACTTCAACAAAATTTCAGAGCAACAAGTAAGTTACAGAAATACTCAATTGCTATAAGGTTATGGGAATATGCATAGGGGAGAGCCTGTTAATGCTCCCATTAAAAGAAAAGCAGCTAACACTTGACTGTTTTGAACTTTGATATTTGGCCAGCCATCTGCTGCCTGTCAGCGAAAATGCAGCTCTGATTAGCCCCAGTATGATTTTTCTCTTCCACAATGGGATGTCTTTTGGAATGTGAAGGGAGTCAGTGAGGTCCTGGGGGGCAAAGGGCACAATTACAGAGGAACGGTTTGTTAAAATAGAAGATAAATTTTCACATTCTCAGAAGTACAACTGAAAGTTTCATCCGCAATTTAAGATAGGTCACATTCTAGATCTTATTGAAAAGAACAGTCCCACTGAGCTTATCTTTGTTCAAGGATGAGTAGTACATCATATGTAGCATTTAGCTAAGGAATACACCTGCTATTTATTACAAACACATGAAAGCTTGCACCTCCAACAAAACAGCAATTTCGGTACTTAGAAATTCTGTGTTAGGACCTTTGGTCTGAAATGCCAAATATCACTTTTAGCAAAAGACACTCTCTCATAGAGATCTTATTCCTTTGCAGAAATCAGTCATTTATCATGCCAAAAAACCCTGGCAATATATCAGTACCTACAATGCTGGTTTGAGATAGTAGGGATTTGGGAGAAAAGGGAGGTGTTTGTTTTGGGGAGTTTTATTTTGCAATTACAATTAGAGAAGACTATGATATAGGTTGTATTTACTTATATTCACTGGAGTAGGTGGTTATTTCACTGTCGTTGTGTAACCACTTAAATTCCAAGGGCCAGCTGCCTTCGGCAAGGCACGTAAGTACAAGTCGATTTCCTTCCAAGTGTATCTGAGGCAAGCCCGGTTCAGTCTTGAAGTATGGAGCAACATCACCTGAAATGCAAAGAGAAAATGGCTCTGTAAGCTATTTAAGTGAGCACAGTATAAACCACCAACATTTAGCTTGTTCCTTCTCAGAATGGCCATCGTAAAACAAGGACCACCATGACTCAGCAGTCGAGTTATATTCCTAACTAAGCTTTACCTTGAGAACTGGAATTCACAAGATCTTGACAATCTTAGTCCCTGGTACTTATTCAGAAGTACCCACTCAAACAAGCTTTTGTCCGTGTTTTCCATTTACACTGATAAGGATTTCAGCATTGTCTACTGGGGCAGGCAGTGAACGGCCCTATCACGTTTTTTTTCCCCCTTCTCCTCTGTGAGGATTAAATCCACTCAAAGGTTTGGGTATTTTTATTTCCTGAATAATCTTGGATAGAAAAGTAATCTTGGATAGAAATGATTATCACAGCAGGAGAAGTCTCAGGGTAAATGAAGAATCTGGGCAGAAAAATGAGTTTAGAAAGAAAAAAACACCTAGCAAAAATGCAAGATGAATGTGTTTTTCAAAGTTATTGCCAAGCAAAATGTGTTAAATTATATTACCTGAAGCCACTAATAGATTTTGAATGAGGGTACTTCAGTAATGCTCAAGGGTCACACCGACTCAAACTCTTGCTCTCCCGTGGATCACAAATGCTCAAAATACTTCAAGTAGCAAAATTCTCAACTGGTAAATTGCCAAAGCTCCACTCAAACACATATTTACTACGAGCCTACACCTGCTGAAGACGCACCTCTGTCACCTCTGGAAGCAGAAGGTTTTCAAACCTTACGTGTTAAGTTTCTACTTGTAACCATGCAGGAACTACAGATTTCCATACTGACTATTGAAAGCATTTAGGCTCTCTTCAGTTTCTGGAGAAGTGACCTCATGTACCACTCAAGACTGGCTGAGATTTTTGAATCCACAGGTCACTTACTACACTCTATAACAGCTGACAGCCATGAGGCAGTACCCATGTGCACTAGCAAAGGAGGAGCTCAAGGGTTGCCAGGGGCTTCTGCAGTGCTGCAAGGTTCCCCTGCAGATCGGGATGGCAGTGGATACACAGCTCTCCCTGGTGACTTCAGCCTAACTTTTGCCTCTTGCTTTGCCCCTTATCAGGGAGTTGTTATGACTTCACTTGGCAGCACAAGGTCACCACCAGCCGAATCGCAGTCCCACGATAGCAGTGGTGCTTCAGCAGAGCATGGTCAAGGCATCACAGGTCACCAAACTATTTACTGGCAGTAAGGCTGCACATCGGCTGCATACACACTTGATGGTTTGTACTAACAAATTCTCTTCCTAGTTTTTAGAATTCAACTTCAGAAAGATAGTTATTTCTGCAGCAAAAAACATGTCATCTCAAAGCAATATGCATAAACTACAGCACAAAATACAACAAACTGAATTAAGTATTTTGAGGTAAGGCCCTTTTCTGATGTTAAAAGATTTGTTTTTCAAACAACCTGATTGAGGGCTAGTGCAGAGCAGTAATATTTTCTTTAAATTGGACATACAGGAAGCTATGACAATTCAATGGATGAGAAAATAGGAACAGTTCAATACTATCAGATAGTTCCTAGCAAACCCAAGCCATTTTTTTGCACTCCTCCACTCTATTACATGACTAAGATTACATTCTGCAAAGCTGCTTTATTTTTTTGGGTTTTAATGACTGCAAATACTGTGAATGAGTCTTATCTCAATTCCCATTTTCTCCTAACTCATAAAATCAACCAATATTTTAAAACCTTATAAAGAAAAAATTAAGTCGGGGTTAGACGATGCTAGTGAAATACGGTCATTTTACCCAAAGCAATAAGCAATTTTTTACATGGCTATGTCTAAACAAGTGAGGAAATGTTCAATCCTCTCAGAGGCTTTACATATATTTTGGGGAGACTCCTAAGGAGTTATGAGACAGACATTCTATCCTTGCAAGATTAAAGATGTCAGACTTCCTCTGGACAAAAAAGGCAGGGAGATGTACTGGAATTTAGGGGAAGGGTTGCAACAGAGTCCCTTGAAATAGCGGTGCTGAGTCCCTGAAAACAGTGATGTTTACCTGATTTATAGAGATGTTCATGAAATGAGCTTGTTAAACTACTCCTTCCTTCAAGAAAGTTGAGCCATTCAGGGAGATTACACTGAAACTGAAGTCTGCACTATAATCCTCTACCCAAGTAATTTGTTGATCCTGTTTTTCAGCAGAAAGACTCAAGCAGCATAACCTCCTTCATTATTTCACTCTGAATTATCCATTTACTCCTCCTAACTTAAATCTTTCCAAGAAAAAATGATTTATTTGAAAGACAAAGACTGCTGCCCACAAGTCTGTCATTCAGCCTTACATTTGCTACTCAAATATTCCAAATGCAGTGATGCTGCAACCCACTCAGAGCTATCTCCCATTTAAAGTATCACAATCAAGCTAGTATTACATGAAAATCATTCTCAAAACTCAATCCAATTCTGGTAGAAGCTAAAATTTAATAGACCTACAGGAATATTTTTATAAAGAATATGGCATGCTTTATAAATTACCCCAGCACTCTGGAAGATTTACTTAAAGCCTTGAAGTAATTTTATCTCCTAATCTTTTATTCCTGATTTTCTCATCAATCACATACCATCAGTTTATCAAATTCAATTATATAATCAGAGCTCACTAAACAGTCACTAAAAGCAGAAATGAAAATAAAATACTGAGCAAAGATTCCGTGAAGAGAGGTAGCAGTAAAGCTCTGATGACTTTGGCATTTCGGCAGCACGGGGCTGCTCACACCTCAGACACAGGATCAAAACAGCGCCGCACTCTAAGTGTGGTATCTTTAAGTTGTAATGGAAAGCAGGATTTTAAACCGGACCTACTGGGACATCCCAGGGAAACAGGAAAATTGGCAGGAACCACGAAAGAAAGCCACCTCAGAAAGTAAAATACATGAAAGGAGGAACTGGCTAAGGGACTGAAGATGCGAGGGGGTCATTTAATAGGTATAAGATACTTGCACTTCATTAATTAAATACAGGAAGGGCTCACCATGAGGCTGGCTTTGGCCAGTCAAGGGTTTAGAAGCCATGAGACCACCTCAGTTTTAATTCTCTTGAAGGTTGGAGCAAAAAGCTAACAAAAAGCCTATCTGAGTGCTAGAAACAGGGATAATAAAATACTGGGATTAATATTCTGCCTACACAGAAAGTGAAGAGCAAGCATTCATGCAATACACTGTTCCTTACTTCTAAATGCTAAATGTGTTCATACTTGAGCCTCGCTGGCTTTGCAGCAATGCTGATTTAAAAATAAAATGAATAATGACAAAAAATTATCTGAGTTGCAAGGAGGTGTGAAAGGAAAAGGTGCTGGTCCCTTGGCACACACAGACAGCTTCTACAAGTGCTCACGAAGTCTGCTTACTAAACTCGCTAGCATCCTCTCTGGGATACTTAAAAGCATGGTGCAGATCTATTTTTATGTAAATCTCACGAAAAAATAGGGTTGAATATGCCAAAATTAGCCAGAAGTTTTCTCCAAAACATGCCTGCCTTGCTTTTGTGCATCATTAAACTGCAAGAGTTGTATTACACCACCAGGTTAGCTCACCTATATTCTTTCTTTGGTACATGCAAAGCCTACATTGATTTTTATCTCATAACATAGCTTCGGGACCTATTTCAACAACACCCATACACTTTTGGTTGGATTAATGCTGACATATAAATACAAAAATGGTGCTGTATGCAATTGTTATCTGCTTTGGGCTTCTCCCCAGCTCTTAGCACACAGGATGCATCACGGAAAAGCCAAGAGCTCGCTCATATTCTCTCCTCCCTGAAAATCATGTTCAGGCATGAAGCTACAAATGCAGTCTGCACAAGGGGAAGGCAACCTGACCACACAGCTTTGTAATGAATGGAACAAAAATCCCAAGAGCTGCTATTCATTAGTTAATCAAGGGAACATAACTCACAAGGACAGCCTGAGTGAACCTGACTTCAGAAACTGAGGAGAGTACCAACTCAAAGACCTCAAATATACCCTCTAATAAACTGACAAAGTCTGGTTAATTATTCTTAGCCTTCTAACAGCTCACACTTGTAAAATACATGAGGCAAAGTCAGATCAAATAGACCTTGTGGTTACTACAGCGTGCTACAAGATCTTAAAGGCAGTGTTGCAGTCCTGTCCCCCAGCAATTCATATGTTTCAAGTAAAGATGCAATTTGATTTTGAACACTTCTATCCTACTGAGAAAACGAAAGGTACCCTACTCCAGAGCAGTACCACATCACCTGCAGCAGGGAAACCAATTCAACTACACCCTGTTGAAATCTCAGCATTTTTTGAATACCAACAGTTTCAGGTAAAATCATGTGCCCACATCTTGAGAAAATCAGCTACTATAATCACGAGCACATTCAGAAGAAGAATAATGTAACGGGTGCCAGGAACAGGTTAACAGATCCTCATCACCACTGCTATTTGTCTCTATTATGTCTCTCTACTTATAAGTCATTTTTAGGTGAGCCAATATTGAATGTTAAAAGTAGATTAACCTGTTCATGAATCAGCGAGTCAGAGCAAATACAGCTCAATCACTAACAAATACCATTTGAGCAGCTGTCTTTCCACCACACACTTCACCCGGCAGATCTGATACTGGAAATAAATCTTTGACTGAGATATATTTTTCAATAAACTCAAGCAAAAGCAGAATTGGTTTATTAAAAACACACCTATATTGACTTTATGTTATTAGTCCATAGCCAAAGCATGACGAACATCACCTTTTCTCCCTATGCATGCCGGAAGCTCCAACCTACTGGCACAGAAAAATAAGGAACAGAATTTCTCCGAGGAATTTTCCAGGAAAATGAGATTAGATAAATAAATTATATACGGAGACTGAACCATTAGCCCAGGAGAAGAGCAACAACATAGAAGTGCTTTTGCTCTCCCTGTTTGCAGGGAAAAGGGATGTGAGCCATCTTCAGGTAGGTTAACGATAACTGCCATAAAAGAGTATTTTAAAAGATCTGTCTGGAGGATTGAATGTGCAATACAAAAGTACAGCTAAACTAAAACGTAAACTGGAGTCAGGAAAACCAAAGACAGGAAGAATCTTTTCAGCAATCCAAAGAAAGTAGGTACGAACTGTGGAGCGAAGAATCCCATCAAGACAGATTAAAGTTCAGCTGTGACACTCACAGCTGATGTTTCAGAGTTGAGTGCAAACTGCTCTATGCTGATTGACAGCTGATAACTGCAGCCTTCTGAGGCATGAGGACCATTTTCTTCTTATTCCCAACTTGGAAATGGAAAAGATTTTTTCCTTTTCAAAAGGACCTTGTAATCTTATTATCTTTGTTCCTGACACAGATGCATACATGTGCTAGCTCTGGATGCAAGCTGTATTCTCTTGTGGAAATGAGCTTCAATAGCTTATCTAGCATAGGAATTCAGCATTACTACATAGTAAATCTTGGGCAATGTACCAGGAAGTCAGATTGGACTCAGATATATTTGAATCAATCTCCTTTTGAATTCAAACCTAAAAATGCATTGGTGAGATACTGTGAAAGTTAGTATACGATCTATTCATAAACTGTCAACAATGTCAAACATACATTAGAGCATTCAGTCACTTTAAGTGCATTGATTTGCAGGAAGGCTATTCCACCCAAAATATTGGATATTTGAGATTCAAATTTTCTTATTTGGACGTGTGACATAAATCACCAAGTACAACAATTAAATTTGAATTGCATTTTACTACCACATTCCAAGCCTCGATCTGAAAGGACTTATGTATCACAGGGAGTATTTCATTAAAATACCAGGTTATTTTTCAAGTATGCTGCCATGGTTAAGAATTTTTCACACAGTGGTATAAAGCATTCCCTTAAAGTGGATTTCTTGAACTTTTATCAAAGACAGTATCTGATTTTATATTGGAATGGTACTGAAGCAGCTGTATTTAAATCAGTGGCTCTTCCTCAATTTCATAAGTCAAGTAAATGAGCCCACACTACCCGTTTTTATCCTCCTATAGATGAGAATGATAAGCTGCTTGCTGGATACCTCTGCTATCATTTCTAAATGCAAATAGCGTATCAGCTGAGGTTGATGGATAGTGCTTTTAAAGGTTTAATTGGGGATGGAATTAAATTGGTTTAGGGCTCAGCAAGTTGTGTGAGGAAACCTACATATTTCTAGATGAAGTGACATTTATTTCTTTAAAATGCACAGTCACTGGGAGACCAGATTTCAATGGGTAACTTTTGCGCCTTCAGTAGGTCAAATGACTAATTGGCAAGTAAGTTATTGGGTAATTGCCAATCATATATTTGATATGGATGGATGAAATACTGAATTTCAGATTGCACAACTGTTGCACACTATTCCAAGAGGAAAACTAAACCTTCTGTAATGTATAGTTATGACTAGCTTTCATCAACTCAGTACAACAGGAGACCTGAGTGACAAGAATGAATGTTTCACACTGACATTAGATCTAGTTTTTTAATGCTTTATTTAATTGAAGCATCACTTCTCTATTGCAGTTGCCTAAACAGCATTTACATTCCTGAGCTCCTAATTTCTTCATGTAAGCAGATTAAGTGGTTTTTCCATCTTCATTAATATATAGTATTGTTTAAAGGAACAAATATCACAATTCATTCCCTTTGAAACTTCTAATGTTCAAAGATACACACCACAAAATTACTTGATAGAAGAAAACCTGTTTTAGCATTTCAACATTTCTCCCCTACAAACAGCTTCAGATGGACCACAAATACGTATTTGCATACTATGCTAAGACAACAGGAAAAAGCCAGAGCATGCTTTTTATAATGAAGACAATCTTACCATCACTGATTGCTTGAAAGTCCTCACAAATAACCTATTCTTTGCATTCATAAAATCTACTCCCCACCACTCTGTCATCTATTCAAAACCCATCCTTTCATTCACTACAGGATCCTTCCTGAAGAAGAATTCCCGTTAGGGAAAAGATTTCTGAAGTTTTATTAGAAACACACAAAACCAAACTGAAAGGAGGAGCGCCCACAGAAGCACACACAAAGGAGTTTTTATGGGACCTGGATTCTGACAGAAAAAACAGAGTGGTTCATAACATCATTTCATTTAGAATCCACCATAAAACTCTCCTGGTTATCCCCAAATACCCTGAGAAAGATTTTCCCACACGCAATCGTATCATTCTTTTCTGAAAATTGATTTCTATAGCAGTTCAGCCAAGGAGGAAAAAAACAATACGCTGATACCATTTTAACTGAGCCTCAAGCAGCTCCTGATATATTAACCTAAAGTCTCACTAAGGTTTCTTTTTCCCCGTTTAATTCCTACACCTCCTGTTTTAGTTGTATTTTCTGACCTCCTGTAATACTTGAGCTGAGTCAGGGGAACAGAAAAGAAAGGTTTATTGTACATCAGAAATAAACCACAATTCATAGTTTCATGAAGTCATGGAATATTTGCTTGTAAGAGTAAATCAAGAAGCTACAGGTGATGTTCTTAATTCTGCAGCCTCTTTTGAGGATGAACTACATAAACAGAACTTATTTTTGGAAATACTCATAAGGATATCTTAAAAAAAGATACAGTTGCACTGAGAGCAAAAGATGGGAGTGAAGAAAGCAGGCAAAGAAAAGAGAATCCAGTAACTATCTAAACCAAACCAAAGCCTCCAAAGAAACTACAACCTCTCTGGGCTGAATGTGGCATTAAAGCACAACCTCCACTCTTTTTATATTCTCTTCATATCTAGTGATGTTTACAGAGACTTGCGGAGCTCTCAAGGAAATAAGTTGTTAGTGTTTGAATCTCAGCACACAGCAGGTGAAAGGCAAAACTGCCTCACAGAGAGAATCCAAATATAGCAGGATTTCTTCATTATTTTAACTGCAGAGGAAGCTACTGTTGCTACTCCATAATCTACAATCGCCAGCTACTGTAAGGCCAGTCTGATCACACTGATATTGATCCCTCAATACATATACACACCATAAATATTCCAGCTGACATGAGGATGAAAGCAGGATGAAACCCCATGGAACATTTAACAGAACAGAAGAGATGAAAACATAAATGCGCTTTCCACAAGTTCATCCATGGTATAAGAGGCATTCTCAGCTGGTTATTCTGTAGAAGATAAATCAAAAAGGTAAACACCTGAGGAGTGCCTCCAAGTACCAGAACACAAGTACGAGTGGAGCAAGGGGAGACAATGGCACAGCAGAGGCACTGCCAGACTTGAAAACCATGTAATGCCAACTATTTATTATTTCAAGGACAGAATATTTCTAAATAGCAAAGCAGCAGCTATGAATAGCCATCGAAGATACAAACACAGACCTCTTTTGATGAAGGGGGCTGAAAAGGAAATGATTCATGCGCAAACATTTCTAGAAGACAACACCCACTCCTCGCTGCTATTGTTATGTTGTTTACATGCAACGTGTAATTTTCTATTTAGAATCCCAGACTGGTTTGGGTTGGAAAGGACCTACAGCTCATCCAGTTCCAGCCCCTGCCACGGAGGCAGGGACACCTTCCACTACAGCAGGTTGCTCCAAGCCCCATCAAACCTGGACTTGAACACTGCCAGGGACAGGGCAGCCACAGCTTCTCTTGGCACCCTGTGCCAGTGCCTCATCACCCTCAGAGTGAAGAACAACTTCTTTATACCTCATTCTCAGCCTTCCCTCTGCCAGTTTAAAGCCATTCTGCCTCGCCCTGTCACTACATGCCCTTGTCAAGAGCCCCTCTCCAGCTTTCTTGTAGTCCCCTTTAATAACTGCAAGCTGCACTAAGGTCTTTTTTTCCCCTTATTGTCCTCCTGGGAAACTTGAAAACTGTAAATAGGCCTATGGCTCACCTCAACAAACTCCATTCAGAGGATCTCAGTTGTACAACTGAATTCAAGGGTGTTAAGCTCATAATCATACACTATATTGCACAAAGACAGGACTATTCATATCCTTATGTGATGCTGAATTAGGACAAAAACACAATCAAAGCACAGTCCGAAGTTCATAGAATTCAACTGATGTATCCCCATCACCTTAAAGTCTGGAACTGGTGCCTGATTAGCGCTTGAGTCAGACACTGAAGCACAAAGTGATCCTTGCAGAGCTCTCATAGTGTCTCATTGTGTAACTTGTGAGGAGAGCTGGATAACACCTCACACTGCAAACCAGGAGATGCACCTTTGCATACCTTCATGCAGAAGAGCAGCCACTAATTGAGGGCCAGATCAAAGGCTCTTTGAAAGCATCACATAAAGTGACTACCTTCATTTTCCTTAATATCACTACTTATTTCTTCATCTTTTACACTAAGGCCTTTCAGAATTATCCAAGTGGAATTCTTTCTCCACCTCAGGGATAATACATATAACTGGAGACTATAGAACTATTTTCAACAATACTGATGAAACACATAATTTCTTCTTGTCAGAATTGGAAGAAACATATCACTGTTCTTAAAAACAACTTAGCTTGACGTACCTGATAGTAAAAAAAAGGAGTTAGTTTATTAATCTGGAAATTTTATTTCATTTTCTTTGGGTTATAAATAACAGCAAGTTAATATTGTTTTCAATTTTTGACAGTAATAATGTTAATTACATGTACTGGATTTTATAAATCAATACTTCTTACATAAAGTGTTATTTAAGTTGCCAAGTCTAGCAACAGATCAATGCATTTTACTGTTCTTGCTAACATTGATGGATGACATACATCAAAAGGATACATAAAGGAAAAATAAAAGATTTAATAAAAGAGAAGTCAGACAGGGTTAAACCACTGCTAGGCAGAGAGGGAACTTAAATAGTGTTTTGGAAATAACACCGTAACTGTATTAAGGTTTGAGAGGTCATGTTCTTGCTTTGCTTTTTGGGGGTTGGGGTTATGTTGGTGGGTTTTGTTTCATTAGGAGTTTTTGTTTTGTTTCAAATGGCAAGACGCCTGAAGTGATCCTAAGCAGACTGCTCTGCATACAGAACTGCTATATTAACTCTGTGTATCCTATGGGATGTTGAAGCAATGAATTGCACCTCCCAAACTTCAAGTATGTTCTCACTTAAGCACCATATTCCTACATTCAGCAGACAGTACCTCTACCTAAACTTGCTACTATGCGATCACAATAAATAAGGCAGAGTTGATAATCACTTTACTATTTGCAAACATGCTCTGGTTAATGAGCTTCAAAGTTTAAAGGACGTACAATAAGATTTTGGTCATAAGTCAGCTTCAGAGACTGCATTCACTGTACTCTGAACACTATTCAAAGAAAATCATTTGAAGAGTTAGTGCTAATGCACCCGAACATCTTGAAGGGATATCCAACTCACAGTGTTACTAATAGTCATTATTTATGCCACTTGTAAAGAAGAAATTGTGTTAAAATTAGGGAATTCCAAGGAACTGAAAGTTATTCCTCCATATGTAACAGCAGCAAATCAATAATATTGGTTAAAACCCATTATTGGAAGATTGCACATAGAAAGTATAATTATGCAGTGAAACAGAAGGGAAAACTGTTTTCCTCCTAGAGTAGATAGACTTTACGGGACAGAAATAATAATTACACAATATATTACGTCCAAATCACAGAACAGGGGAAAAATAAAATCCCATTGCATAAAAAATTATCATCAGGAGGAGCTTTTTAAAGTTACAAAATATTAAGGAATGTAAACTTGAAGAATTGTTATCCTTTGGAAGTAATTCATGTCATCATTATATTCTAGTGCCATTTATCTGACTAGAAAATTAAAAGACACCTCTGCGTTGTATCACCACAGCATTAAATTCAGTACAAGTAGGCTCTACTTCATTAGCTCTATTACTCTAGACAATACTCAAGAGAAGCAGCAAGTAATGACTACCATCTACCAGTCATGTTAGCTGGGAAAAAGCTAACAAAACAAAAAGGAGTCAGTGAAAAAGAGTGATGAGTCTAAGTTAAAGAAATAAGACAGTTTATAAACTTTCCCTCACACCTGGCTGGAAGCAGATTTAGTTAAGCAAACTGCTTAAAGACAAAAAATGAAGCTGCTTAGTCTATCAGCCAGGGCATGCCTCTGAGGACAGTGATGCCTCTAATGAGACTGCTAATTAATGCAAGGAAAGGCAGAAGATTGTCTTCAGAGTTTGAGTGTTTCATCTCAGACAAAAGACTCTCCTTCACAGAAGTCACCCTGCTGAATTGTTGAAAGGAGGATGGGTATAAGAGAAAGTGGATCAATTGGTTTAGGTAGAGCTTGGGTTTGTAAGTGTGACAGAATCTTATGCAAGTCAGTCACCTTAAGGAGACAAGAAATATTATCCAAATGAAATGATGCAATTCTGCACATGCAACCTTTCTGTCCAGCTTTAAGTTGAAAGTCAGAGAACAGGAAGAATTCGTGAAAGAATGGCTGAGAGATGCAACACAGAACACCCACTTACAGCAACACAGCATAAAGCTTTGTCCCATCTCACCTGTGCAGTAATATACAGGTTGTCAAAGAAGAATACAACCATTGCACTCCTACATATCACACTTCTTATACTATATCATAATCCTACTTTCTTACAATAGAGCTCAGAAGCACCTGATCATTTCTGCTGGTGCTTAATCAAATAAATGCAGATAGTTTTGCTAAATCCTGCTTAGCAACGTTCAACAAATGAAGAGCAAATCTCTGCTCTGAACCTAGACAACCTGACAACAACGAAGATGTATATTCAAACGGAATATGGAATAAGCCTGAGCCTCGATTCATGGGAATTCCTGTATCCTGCAAGAGGCAAGCCCTGGGTGGGTTAACAAGTTCTCTAAAATTGCTCATTTGGGGGAAACAATCTGAGGATGTAATTCTCTGCAGGATTTCCCAAGTCTCTCCAGTCATCTGTTTCTGCTGTATACATTCACACACATCCTCAAGCTCACAATTTAGAAACAGGGCCAGATGGATGTATAACCCAAACCAGTGTTACTTGCTGAATTTAAAACCTATTAATGAAAACAATTTCCTTTATTAAACTCTGTGGGAGAATGGGACAAACACCATTGACGTATTACATGTATTTACTGGAGGGCACTTCAGGACAATACAGGCTGAGGTTATTTTCACAAGGCTCCACCAGAGAAAAATGTCAATAGCAGAAAGTTCTTCCTAAAAAAAGTGAATTACTGCAGGACAAAGGAAGCAGGAAAGGGTATCCTAAATGCTTTCCTTGAGTAGACAAGGCATGTTATTTTCCCCAGAGGAAATAATTACATTCTCTGAAAGGACTGGCAACTTCAAGTTATTTTCAAACAAAGAGCAGGTCTTTGTCTAACACAAGCACTAACTTGCTTTAGGAAAGCAATGGGTGAGACTAGATCAACAAAGTTAGCTTCACCTTTCACCACATACTTAATGCCAACCCAGCTGGAAAACAGCCTGGGCCATTTGTGGCTTAAGGTTCACAAATAATACTTCTCATTGCTCTCCCACTTCTGATGCTACAGTTCCCACACATTTAGATACAGGATTAAAAAAATACCAACATGCAATTTTGCTTTTTCAATCTTAGAGTTTGACAACAAAATCATTTATCTGAAGTACATACAATGAAGTCCCAATTTTAAAAACAACAACAACAAACTTGCAGAAATAAATTACAAAAATAGAGTCCTCTAGAAATACCTGGAAAGTCATAAAATGGTTTGGGTGGAAGGGACCTTAAAGCTCATCCAGTTCCAACCCCTGCCACAGGCAGGGACACCTTCCACTAGAGCAGCTTGCTCCAAGCCCCATCCAACCACTGCCAGGGATGGGACAGCCACAGCTGCTCTGGGCAACCTGAGCCAGTGTCTCACCATCCTCACAGGGAAGAACTTCTTCCTAATGTCTATTCTAAATACCCTCTCTGTCAGCTTAAAGTCATTCCCCCTTGTCCTATTACATGCCCTTGTCAAAAGCCCCTCTTCTAGCTTTCCTGTACCTCCCTTTAAGTATTGGAGCCTGTAGCCATTTGCTTCACAAACCCACACGTTTTTTATAAATCGATTCTGTTTGGAGGAGGTCACTGAGCCAGGACCCAGGCGTAATTCTAAAGTGATACTCTGATAAATTATTGCAAACAAACCCAATTTTGCAAGTTGTAATTGCAGGCAGAACACATGGACTCTGGCACTGCAGAAATTAAAGGGACCCCAGTAGGCAGTCAGAGAGCGGCCTCCTGGGCTCTTCCATTCTCCTAGTTCCTCTCAGTAAGAAGAGGGGAATAAGAGGGAAAAAGTTTAAGAGAATAAGAGAAAAAGAAGGAAAAAGTGCACGTAATACACCTGCTCTTATTCTCACCTTATTAGCAACCAAATAGCAAAAAATTAGAGAACAATTTGGCCACAATGTTATTTAACTTTCTGAAGTGCATTCCAAATATCTTACAGTTATTACTTTCAGGGTTATCACATAAATACTCCTATTCATACCTTGTTCACAATCAGAGCATTCATTGATGTGGTTCATGAAAATGTCTTTTACTAGCATAGATTTTTAAGGGTTTCTTTATGGTGTAGATCTTCCAAAAATAGATCTTTCAAATAGATGCTCAAGCAGAAACCTGTCAGACTTAAAGTAGGCTGAAATGTTGGCACATCATTAGGGGCTTATTAAGAAGTAAATTTGTTGCTTTTCCTCTTTGTTTAGTAATACTCAACAGGTATTTATTTTGACACTGGTTTCATTTGAAAGCACATTAAATTAACATGTTCCACGGTTTAGATTGGATATAAGGAAGAAGTTCTTTACTGTAAGGGTGGTGAGGCACTGGAATGGGTTGCCCAGGGAAGTTGTGAATGCTCCATCGCTGGTGGTGTTTAAGGCTGGGTTGGACAGAGCCTTGGGTGGCAAGGATTAGTGGGAGACGTCCCTCCTCATGGCAGGGGGTTGGAACTGGATAAGCTTAAGGTCCTTTCTAAACACAACTATTCTATAGTTTCGTGATTCTACTGGAAACATTGACTGGACAAAGGCCAATCCAGCAGCCTCACAACACAAATGATTATTTCCAGATTAATATGTAACATACATTCAATTACACGAGACACTTCTCTACATGTTCTTCCTGTTAATCCATTGTATCTGACAAAGCTGATGACTTTTAGACTTCTACTTCATATTCACAATGTTCCTCAAATACAACTTATTACACAATACATAAAAACAATACACGTTGACCTCCTCTGCATATGCAACTAAATCATGAAAACTCTGTATGCAAAGTTCAGCAACAAACTCTGTTCTCTCTTGTCACTATGCATAGCAAACAAGTGCTATTAATAGACAGACTAAATTAGCACTAACATGGTATTTATTTAGTTTAGACTTTTGGTCTTTAGTTTATACCAGCTTAGAAGTAAACAGAGAAAAATGTAATGGCAAATGTACAGTGAAGCAGTAAAAATAACATAATGATGGATTCAAATATATTGTTCCAGTTGGGAGTCAGCAGGGCAAGTGTTTTACAAAAATAATGTTTTCCTTTGACAAAGTCAGTACAATACTTGCCGGTACAAGCAATAAAAAAACCCCTCCCGTAAACCTCTTCCGACTCTGCTTTCCATTTTAGTGGCTGCAGGCAAAATTCAGAATACATTTGTCAAGTTGATATTATCAACACAACAGGGGCATGCCTGACTTGTTCTACATTTGTTCCCGAAGTTCACTTTGAGAGGCCATCACCCAAGAAAAGAGAACACAGGAAACCAAAATCACTCAATACCAGCCTGAGACAGAAATATACCTTCAAATATGTAAGATAAGTTTACATCAGTATTATCCTATATTGCACTGCAAGGCATCAATCACGTTCAGTTTAACATTAAAGACCAACCAATCTGAAAATTAAAAGTGATTTGCACTCCCTCTTTGCTCAGTTTAATGAGACATCCTAGTCTGATCTGTGACAACTACTGCCAACATCTTTAACTTTTTTCCTGACATCTGAAATTGGTTTCAAAGACAGATACTGAGAAGGCAAAAATACTATTGAAAAGTACTTAGAAAAGCATTGTAAAAGAGAAAATCAAATGTATAGTCTTAGCTTCCTTCCCTCCCTTTAGTACAGCAGCATCATCTGCACCATTAAGCAACTGAAAGAAAATTCCATTAAAAATTCCTATATGTTTCTGAACCTTTTTCTGTGCCTCGGAAATTAATACCAGGCAACTATATTAAAAGCAATTCTTTGCTGTTCTACGTTGCTTATGTTCCATTTTTGTTCTCACTGATAATACCTGCACAAGGTTTTTTCACATACTTACTGAAAGCCTATTCTTTCATAAAAATATACGACTTCATGTTTGTAGGGTTTTTCTATTTTAATTTCTCAGATTTCTTCTTTTCCAGACTAAAAATGACAAAAAGAGAACAAACATATTACAGAGACTGAAAAAAAAACAATTACTTGGACTGTGTGATTCTGTGCTTTGCCCACAGGTGGAATAAATGCACGGTTAGTTGACCTGATACCTGATAAAACCAGTATATATAATATACACCAGTATATATAATATATATACTGGCTGAAAATGCAATGAACCCTGTGAACTGAGGCTCTACATATGGCGACAGAAGACTACTGTAACCAGAATTACCATATCATTTAATGGATTTTAAGGATAACCCAGACTGAGTTTGGGCTGCCTATTTTTAATGATGGCGCAATGATATTGGGGCAAGAAGCTTCACTTTGGCACCAATACAATGCTTATAAAGGAGGGATTTCAACAGCTGCCCTGTACAGATGGCTGCTTTTACTTACAAAGCTTTGAACTGAAGAAAGATTAAATCTATGGATAAGGGACCTTTACCTTGCTGCTTTGCTTCCCCACTTGGCAGAGGAAAAAAAGCTAAGACAGATTATAACAAATGCCTTGTTTATGTTATGCACACGACCTTTCTTAAATGGCCAAAACACAATGTCTATTTGGTTTTAGCAGCATGTGGTTTCCACCGAGCTCCCTGGAATTCCCCTGACAGAATAAGAAATTTCAGCTTTCCTGAATTCCCAGCAGAATGTCCAGTATTAAAAAAATGGGGAAAAACCAAACAAATTACACAGAGGAAAAGAATCTGAGTCCAAGCCAGTAACAACCAGCATAAAAGCAGAATGCCACACATTGCGTGACTAATGGCATATGCCTTTGTTCCAAGGTAATTAATCTTATTTTTCAGTGCAAGTTGAAAACCTTGAAGGAGTCATTCCTGGGGAAAACATTGGTTTGCTCTAAAACATGGCATAGAAGTCAAGGATCTGATTTGCTGTGTTGGCATAACCTTCGCAAGCAGCGGTGAACACTATTCAATGAAAATGCATTTGTGTCGAGCTCACAAAATGTAAACTACTGCGCAGCTCTGAGCTGAGGTTTGATTCCTGAAAGCCACTCTCCATACTGACTTCTTAAAGATCTTGGTGAATTCCTTGGTTTACTACAAATCATCGTCTGCTAGCAGCTGTCCTATCCCTATTCACAGGAATATCTGCAGCAGTAACAGAGGGTTTCGTGAGCCTTAAACCTGGACATTTATATACTAGATAAACTACAAAATCCGTGGCAGCTACCACACAGCTTCCAGCTGTGTACTTCTAATGAGTGCTTCTAGTGCACACCAAGGTTCAAAGGAAATACTAATGAATTGTATTCTGGCAGTAATATACTATTTGGAAGCCAAAATGGATGAAATTTGTGGACTTCTAAAGTGCAAATTTCTTTTAAACTGTACCAGAAAATTTGAGAGCTCTAAATTCTCTCAAGAGATTTAAAACTGAAACTGATCTTTTGATTTTATCAGCCTCATTTGTAAGAGAAATTCCATTTTATAAAGAGAAGTGAAACAATAGAACACTACTGAGGGACAAAACCAAAGTTCTGGAAACCACGTTGAGATTTTGGGTATTCTTTGGAATTAGTAACTTTGCTGGAAACACAAACCCACATGTTCCTCATCTTCTTACAGTAAACATAAAGTGTACCCACCAAGTGGAAAGGACTGAAGAGCAAAGGGTGTGGAACAGGGTGCATTTCTCTGTCCCAGTGAGTTGAGATATTGGTACAACCGATCTTTAAAACAAGAGGCACATTGCAATTTCTCTTCATTTCCATTTCACAGGAGCTGATTCTAGAGCAATTGCTTTCACACTATCTATTGCAGAAGGCCACATTAGCTCCTTCCCACTATATATCACACTTGGAGGACTCGGTTTGTGGCATCGGCCTACTAACAAACGATTTCTGACTACATGACAAGTTATGGGTATGTATTCATGTGTATCCTATAGGACACAAACCTCAACAGATCACATTTCTCCTCCTCTTCATTCCTTAGGGAAAGCGAGTGATTTCAAGATGGTCTGATCGTGAATCTTCTTGCTAAGGTCCCCATACTGATACATAATTTGAAAACCCGAATCAAGAAACCATTCAAAATGACTTTTTGTCCTCATTGTTCAATGAGAGAACACTGCATCACTGGTTCCACATTTCCCTTCTGATCTTATTTAATTCAAACTTGCTTTTTGTAGTGCCACTGTGCCTTCAGACACCAATTATCGTCAATAAAGCTACAGGATATATCAGATAACTCTGCCTGCTCCAGCTCCTGAATATCGACCACCTCAGCACAGATGTCCACTCTGCACTGCAGCACTCACTGAACGCTTCTGAAAGTGAACTAAGGGACATGGAAGGCACCAGCCATGATTCAGGCTTAAACAAAAATATCCAAGACATCAATAAAAAGAGAAATCTCCTCTTTTATTCTGAAGGTGTCATAAGGGATAAGAATTATAAAGTATTTATATCACATGCTTCTAATAAACAGTGTGGGATCATTAATGAAAATAAGCTTCACAAGTTCAAAATAAATCTTTGTACACATTAAACTTCTGCACTTCATCTAAACTGATGCAGGTTTTAATTTTTAATGGCAATGGTGTTTGTGCCTTGTATTTCTCTATGCGGAAAGATTTGAACTATTCATTTTCGTTCAAGCTTTCAGAAAGACTTACCCTCAAGCACAGATCTGCATAAAATATTTCAGCTCAAAATCCAAGCAATTAAGAAAGTTTTCTGCAGCCAAATATGCCCTATGAAAATTAAACATACATAGGCAAAATAAATTGGAGTAGCTGCACTATTGTAATGACATAGGTTTATGGATCAAGATGTAAGTTTCATTCTTCTTAACACTTGTGCTCTATTCACTACCAAACACTGAGAGAAGACTTTATTTCCCATTGAAAATATTCCAGTGATATTCCAGCCACTAAATTTATGAATTTCATGAGAATTAATGATTTCTTTCATGGGAATCTTTGTGGGTTTAAACAAGCCACTTAAAGGAAAATGCAGTAACAGTGTATCTGTTTATCCTTCTCTCTATTGGTATAATCATAGAACTGAGAACAGTTTGGGGTGGAAGGGACCTTAAAGTTCATCCAGTCCCAACCCCCTGGCATAGGCTGGAAGTCCCAACCGTCTTCCACTACCAGGTTGCTCTTCCATGAGACCAAGTTGCTCCATGCCCCATCCAACCTGGCCTTGAACACTGCCAGGGATAGGGCAGCCACAGCTTCTCGGGCCCCCTCTTCCAATGCTCCACCAGCTCTCACAGAGGTTAGAAGTTGCATGTATCTATATCTGTACCTACACATACCTTGGTGAATACATTATGAATCCATTTATTATCAAGGGTTGAAATTACATATGAATTCATAAAGAAATACATTGTCATGGATCAATAGGATTCACAGTAATGAGTACGGCCACTTCTTGACAGAAATCAGCAGTATAACAGAAGATACTTAAAAGATACCCATGTTTCAGAGAACACATGGGTAAGCTGTAGAAAATCCAGCTCCACCAAGTCAAACTGCAAAGAAATAACAGCAGAGACACTGAATACATTCACCAGGAAAAAAAGGCATGGAAAAGGGGTGACTATGAAATGTGCTGTGAAACCAGGTTAGCTCAAGACCAGTGAAGAGGTGGAAAAGAGAGAACAAGAAAAATCAGAAGCTGTGTCCGGATTTCATATCCAAGATGAAAACAGATCAAAAAATGAAACTTGAATTCTTAAAGGAACACTGGCTCAAATACTGAAAATACTCCAAAATATTGAAGAGCATCACGGTAAATTTTCAGAAGAATTTTGATTCTCTATCCTTAATTCCCCTAAAGTACACAATAACAACACATTTTCTCTTTGCTTTAACCTGAGACCCAGAATTTTGCATGGAAATTCCAAAACCCAGATAGGATCTACTTATCCAACTACATTCTGTTCATGATGTCTCTGGTTAAAGTGATGGTGAAAAGCAGTGCATCTTCAAAATCAGAGAAAAACAATCATACATGAAATAGAAAATTCACAAGCTTATGCTGTTAATTGCTCCTTATTTCTACAAACTTTACAGCCTTTCAGATGATATATACAGAAACCTATTAGAAAACAGTATAATTATGGTAATGACTGAAGTCAGACCTTCAGTGGTGGGGTTTTTTTGTCTGGTTTCTTCTCTCCCTTTTAAATGTGTTTCCTCCTTTCCTCACAGCTCCACACAGCCACTGGAGTATTTCTACTTCTCCCTAGCATGCCCCTTCAAATCTACCCTTGAAGAGAGGATTGCCCAAGTGGCTGAATTGATTCCAAATTACAGCCCCAAACTGCACTCATACCAAAAGTTCATTTCTTTAACCCTGCTTGAAAAGCAAACTTTCCTCCTTCTTATCTCTCCTTGCCACTCAAATAATAGATGACAGTCATCTGTTTTATGTTAAACTATCCTTCCTAGATCTTTCATGCTGATTCATTCTCAGCTTTCACAGCACAGGCATGAGTTGACAGGAAGAGCTATGCTGGCTTCATTTCCCATATGGAATCCAACAGCTGGAGTTCATTCATTACAGCAAGCAAAAAGTCCTGATATAAGTTAGAGAACAAAATGACACAGTGGCAAACACATCTTCCTGAATCCATCAAGTACCACACTGAGAAGTACTGCAAAGCAAGCACGTTGTTCTGTCAGCCAGGGAATTGCTGAGGTCCAAGTATCTATGAACATGCTTGCGTCTACAAAATACCATTTTCAAATCCTGATAACCCCAAGGTCTTCCCCTTTGTTCATGACTCCCTAAGTACCATTAGTCCAGTCAGTCCCACACATAGCACCAGGTCTCCTTCGCATTACTTCACCTCCGTTCTTCATCAAGTCTACAGTTTGCTCTCTCTCACCCCTCAATTCCTCCCACTGACACTGTATCAGGCTACAGAAAAAGGGAGAGGCAGCAGGAGGCTCCTACTTGCTCTTGGGCCAATTGGTATTGATACCCTACGTGGTGAGCCAGTAAGTCAACCACAAAAGATAAAGGAACACGAGCCTGCAGTGTGCTCTTGCAGCCCAGAAAGCCAACTGTACCCTGGGCTGCATAAAAAGGAGCGTGACCAGCAGGTCCAGGGAGGTGATCCTGCACCTCTACTCTGCTCTCCTGAGACCTCACTTGGAGTATTGTGTGCAGTTCTGGTGTCCTCA